>CM076569.1:64802916-64963420 GCA_034641835.2 Pinus albicaulis | reverse complement strand
TTACCTCATTTTTCCCTTTTCCATTTCCATTTTAAACCCAATTGATCAATAAAAATAGTTAAAATTACTTCTAGAATGGTTTACATGACTGACTTGTTGAATTTTGTGATTGTTTCCATTGTTAAGCATTTTGACCGGAACTAGCTGCAGAATGCAGGCATTCCGTAGCTAACCGGCGATTCTGCAGCTACCTTTATGTTTGAGTATGTTTTAGGTGGCCTCTGGAGGAAAAACGCATATGGGCATGATCCACGTCGTGCCTACATGGTGTGTTGCTCGTCATGGAAGAGGAAATGAATTCTGGGTATGGTTATGCACGTGTGAACACATTTGTGAAGGAAGACTCCTACTAGGAATGTCACAGTCCAGGTGTCTTTTCTCCTTCACGCAGCCACCTCAAAGACTCCTAAGATGATTTGGATAAGGAAGACATCATTCCTAAATTATTGTAATTATTGTTACTTGCATTTACTTTATAAACTCTTGAGTAGGCCGAGAGATTAGTTAGAAATTTTGTGTAGATTTGCTGCTAGATTTTGTGTAAACTCTGTGTTACGTCTTTTAAGACACAGAGCATTATGTTCAAACTATTGCATCGTTAATGGAGCAGACAAAATTATCTTGAAGGCGTGATTTAATTGTGAAGTCGAATGCCGTCAAGTGGTAGAGGGCCCCTGCCCCTTGAACGGATTTCTTTTGCGTAAACTAGATAAGTTTCTCCTAGCTGTCTTTACATTCTGCATATTGAATTAGTAGTTGTTTTGTTTTATATACTGTAGTCGTACTCGTTCCAGTTCTTCCACAAGAAGACACTTTGCCAATAAATTAAAATGATGAATGTTTAAATGACTATGGTATTGTAGGATAAGAGTTAAATTTGCATTTGTTCTTAACTAGCTACTGTAGTCATATTCGTTCCAGTTCTTCCACAAGAAGACACTTTGCCAATAAATTAAAATGATGAATGTTTAATGACTATGGTACTGTAGGATAGGAGTTGTATTTGTTTTTTTAACTAGATACTGTAGTTATATTCATTCCAGTTCTTTCACAAGAAGACATTCTTCCAATAGATCATAACAATGAATGATGAATAGCTATAGTAACATAGGAATTAGTTTTAGTTTTTAGTCTTCACTATCACAGTTGCACTTGTCCTAATCACTCTTCCACAAGAAGAAATTCTTCCAAGACATCCTTAAGAAGTTCAAGATATGACTGTGATGTGACAACTTAGTTTCATTTACTTTCAGTTCATTTGCTTTCAATTGCATACAAGTCCACAGTCAAAATTGTTCTACCTCTTCCACAAGAAGGAACTCTTCCAAAATATCCCTCATGATGAACAAACTGATTGTGTAACTTCATAGAATAATGCATGTTAATTAGAATGCTCCGGAGTTTCATTTTGCATTTAATTCATGTCCAGTTACTTCATTTCAAAGTTTGATGATGGCTTATAGTTAACATTGTTCTAGTTCAGAAGCATCTTAAGCTCATGTTTAAATTAATTCATTGCACTTACATCTCATAGTCACATTGTCACCATTTGCACAGTAGATCACTTTAGTTGATAGGATTCATAAGACAGCCTTCATTATTTACAAATATCTTTTTGTTCTGAAAACCACCAGTGATCCATAACCTTAGGAATAGAAGATAACATCATTACAAGGTCTGAAATATCTCTGCAAATTCCTCACCATAAACAGAGTTCTTCCTCAACAGAACTACCCTGAAAAGAAACCAATAACTCTTGGAGAATAGACTCTGAACTTCAATTGAAATTGCAGAATAGAACTAGGAATTAGTTATGAAATAGATGAGCTTAGAATAGAATGTTGCATCTAAGTTAGAAAACTTGCATATTTAAGTGATCATTTCTCAAAGTCTAGTTTGTGTCATTTGTTTAAAAAGTCATCATCAAGCTCTTGTTTCTATTCAGTCATAGTTTAGATGTTGCTTCAGTGTTTTTGATTACATTTGCCATTCCATACATTAGGCTCAACTGTGTTCTTGACCACCAATTTCTTTTCATTAGTTTTCTAGGCATTTCCATTGTAAACACAAAACTTCAAAAGACTAAAAACATCATAAAAGACCAAAACATCACAAAACACTACACACAACGCACTAGGAAACAAGCACCTAGGTACATATGGTACATTTCACTTCAGCAGTTTACAAATCCCGGTTGACAATTAAATGAACTCAGTTTAGGAGACTAGATTGAGGCACAACATTTTGGCGCCGTTGCCGGGGAAGTGAAAACTAGGTAACCTTTGTTTCTTAGCATCCAAAAACAATTTTATGCGTAGGGAGAGAGATTCAAGAGGAAGATTTATAAGCAGCAGAGGCATAAGTTTGACATCTAGAACACCACTTGTTTCATCTAGATCCAGAACTAGTACACCTTCAACTCAAACCCATCTTCCATCCTTTACTGATCCTGGACTTCTAGAAGATCTAAGGTCACCTATTCCATTAGAGAAACCTTCCACTTCATCCATTGAACCTGCCATAGAAGAGAATCCAAAAACTTTTGTTGAGGATACAAATCTTTCTACTTCCACAGGAGAGTCAACCATGGCAGAAGAAGGAGGAGGAGGAGTTGTTAATGGAGAAAACACATTTGGAGGAGGTAGAGGTAGAGGTAGAGGAGAAGGAGGAAGAGGAGGTAGAGGTGCAGATGGAGGAAGAGGTAGAATGGGTTCCCTATACTTGATGGAGAAACCAATACAACCATGAAAAACATTTCACCTTCTGTCCTTCCGAACTTCTATGGACTTAAAACTGAGGATCCTGAAACTTTCTTATTCGAATTTGAAGTACTGTGTAGGACTTATGACTACCTTCAAGATGCCCAAAAATTGAAATTATTTCCTTCAACTCTGAAAGGAGCAACATTGAAGTGGTTTATGAGCTTAAGCAGTAGTTCCATTAGGACATGGGAAGACATGAAACAAGCATTTCTAGAGAGATACTTGGATTATTGTATGCCGGTTAATCATAAGGAAGAAGTGTTCAAGATGTTAAAAAAAGAAGATGAAAACTTAGAAGATTTTTTGGAAAGATTTAAATACAACATAAAAAGGGCACAAATGGAAAACCTAGATCAAGACACTTTAAAATCTCTTTTGTTGAAAACCATTAGGGATGAATGGTTGGATATCCTTAACATGATGGGAAAAGGGGATATATCACAACTCACATTACCTGAAATATCCGAGTTATGTATCAACCTTTCCAGAGGGAAATCCAAAACTGTCAAAGGTCCAAGAGATCCTGCTCTTGCAAGGGCAAGTAAATCTGCTTCTGGGACAGTAAGTAGATCAGAAATAGGACATATGCTTGATGATTTTAAATCTAACATCTTAGGGAGTCTTAGTGAACAAATAGACACCCTCAAGATACAAAACAAGCAAAAAGCTGAATCTGATGCCTTGGCAATCTTTTGTCCCAAATGTAGGAAGAAACATGCCTTGAGAGAGTGCCCTTTGGATGTAAAAGTTGTAGAAACCTGTGTTATTTGTTCCGAGAAACATGAGACCAAGAATTGTCCTTCTCTTCCTGGTCTCAAGGCTGTTTTTCAAGAAGAAACTCCTACAAATTCCACAGAATCTCTTAAATTTGTATCTAGAAGACCTTGGCAGGGACCTCAGACACAGGGATTTCATGATCAAATGTATAATCAACCTCCACCTTGGAATTCTTGGCAGCAACCTTGCCCCCAATTTCAAAATCAATCTCAAGCTTGGGCACAAGGATCACAAGGTCCCTATGGAAGATACTCTCCATATTATCAGTATCCACCATCCTATCCACCATAGCCACATTTTTATCCTCAAAATTCCCAACAAAATTTTCCTCAAAATCTTCAACAAAATTTTCAACAAAATTCTCAACAACATCATCCGAACCAACCTCATCAAAATCAACCACTTCCATTACCATTCCCTCAAAAATCCAATCAATTTCCAGCTCAGCCCATACCAAACCCCAATAATAAGAACCCTCAGAATACATACATGATAGAAGGACAAAAATTTCCAACTTATTTAATTACTCCTCTAGACCTTAGTGATGTTCAACTTAGGTCTGGAAGGATACTTGAGAAGAGGAAACCTTCTGTGATCATACAAGAACAAGATAATTCCGAGGAAGACTCCCTACGGGTTAATAAAAGTCTTGAGGAAGAAACATCCTTTCAAGGCCAAAACATTGAAAAACTGAAACAAAAAGATCCAATAAGCCCAACTCCAGTATTAGAGCAACCATCCACATCTACTTCTATACCTCCCTTTCCGTAAAGATTACAAATTGACAAAGGTGTAGAAAAACAAATAATGGTGCCTAATTATGATTTCTTGGATGAATTGAGAAATGTTTGCATTAAAATTCCATTATTCCAAGCCATCAAGGAAATCCCAATTTTAGCCAAAACAATAAAGGAGTTGAGTATGAAGACAACAAAGAAAAGAATAAGAGAAACCAAGAAAATTCAACTAGTAGGACAAATAGCAGACATTATGATGGGTAAGACTACTATTCCAAAGTACCTTGACCCAGGAAATCCAGTTGTCAAAATTCACATCAATGGAATTGAAATTCAAAACACACTCATTGACTTAGGAGCAGCAATAAATATCATGAGTAGACAAATCATGGACAAACCGAAACTTCCTAATCTTCTCTTTACACCCACACTATTACAACTAGCAGATAGATCTGTGATCAGACCAGATGGGGTAATAGAAGACATTCCAGTGTCCCTAGACTCTTGGGAGTACCCTGTGGATTTCATGATCCTGACACCCAAGAATAATCTAGGAGGCCATCCTGTCATACTAGGAAGACCTTGGTTGGCTACAGCTGATGCTTTTATTAGTTGTAGGTCCGGTGATATGTATATTTCCGATGGAAGTTCAACAAAGAAATTCACTTTATATCCTCCAGCTAGGACAATTACAGATCTAGATGACACTCAATGGATAGAGGATGAAGAATATTTGCAACCACTCTTCACAATTTCAGAAATTAGTGAAGATAATCAAATTCTGAATACTATAGAAAATTTTGAATCTTCTCCAGAGCACAAACAAGAATCATTTCAAGAGAAATCCAATATTGAGTTCTTGTCATCTAGACAGATGTCTCTTCATTCTATGGACAAATTTGGCAGTTCTACAAGTGAAATTTTTCCAGGTAAAACCTTGAACATAAACAAAAATCTGGAAAAATCTCAACAAGAAGAACTAGTCAAAGTATTGCAGAGACATTCTTCTGCATATGCATGGGAATACACTGACATGAAAGGGATAAGTCCCAAGACTTGTACTCATCACATCTATATAGAGGCAAATTACAAACCAATCAGACAGCCTCAAAGACGGATGAATCCAAATCTTAGGGAAATTGTCAAGGAAGAATTACAAAAATTGTTAAATGTTAACTTCATCTATCCTATTTCAGATAGTCAGTGGGTTTCCCCTTTAGTCATTGTACCTAAGAAAAATGGAAAATGGAGGGTGTGTGTTGACTACCGAGAACTGAATAAAGCTACTCTTAAAGACCATTTTCCCTTACATTTCATAGATCAAGTATTAGATACATTAGCAAGTAAAAAGTACTTTTCATTCCTGGATGGATTTAGTGGTTACAATCAAATCCAAGTAGCACTTGAAGACCAAGATAAAACCACATTTACTTTTCCTTGGGGTACCTATGCCTACCGAGTATTGCCATTTGGATTGTGCAATGCACCTGCAACATTCCAAAGGGCAGTATTAGGAATTTTTTCTGATCTGATACATGACTGTGTAGAGGTGTACATGGATGATTTTACAGCTTATGGGGATACATTTGAAGAGGCTTTAGAAAACTTGGAAAAGGTCTTAAAAAGATGTCAAGAAGCAAACCTTTCTCTTAGTCATGAAAAATGTTTTATGATGTTCACTGAAGGTATTGTTTTAGGGCACCACATTTCGGGGGATGGGATTAGAGTTGATGAAGCGAAAGTTGAAGTTATTTCTAACCTATCCATTCCAAGTTGTCAAAGAGATGTAAGAAGTTTTCTAGGATTTACAGGGTACTATAGGAGATTTATAGAAAACTTCACCAAAATAGCATCTCCTCTCTTCAAATTACTCACCAAAGATTGTGAATTTAAGTGGACTTCTGATTGCCAGTTAGCTTTTGAAACCCTGAAAACCAAAATTTCTGAAGCACCTATATTAAGGGGACCTAACTGGAAGTTACCTATTCATATCTCGACAGATGCTTCCGATACAGCTCTGGGAGCAGTATTGGGACAGAAAGATTTAATTCCCTATGCCATCTATTATATCAGTAAAAATTTGACTCCTGCAGAGTTAAACTATACTGTAACTGAAAAATATTTTTTAGCTGTTGTTCATGCCATTAACAAATTCAGACACTATATAACAGGCTATGAAACTTTTATTCACACTGATCATTCTGCCATTAGATATTTAATGAATAAATCAATCACTAATGGTAGAGTTATAAGATGGTTGTTATTATTGCAAGAATTCAACATTACTATTCTAGATAGGCCTGGAAAACAGAACACTGTGGCTGACTTCTTGTCTAGAATTCAAAATATCAAAGATGACACCCCGGTTGAAGATCAATTTCCTGATGAATATCTTTTTGCAGTTTCTACTCAAACTCCATGGTTTGCTGATATTGCTAATTATTTAGTTTCAGGAAAGTTTCCTTCAATTATGAATGCAAGGGATAAAAGAAAAATCATTAATGATAGTGCAAGATATTCATGGGTCGCTAATGAGTTGTACAAGACAGGTCCAGATTTGATCATTAGAAGGTGTGTTCGTGAAGATGAGATGCCTAAAATTCTCAAGGCATGTCATGATGAACCTTGTGGCGGACACTTTGCAGACAAGAGGACAGCCTATAAGATTCATAATTTAGGATATTATTGGCCATCTTTGTTTAAAGATGCAAGGGAGTATGTCAAAAGGTGTGACAGTTGCCAAAGGGTAGGGAAACCTTCTCCTTCAGGTGAGATGCCATTACAACCTCAGGTACACATTGAACCTTTTGAAAAATGGGTTTTGGATTTTGTAGGACCTATTAGTCCTCCATCAAGACAAAAGAAATATATATTAGTTTGCACTGATTATGTTACTAAGTGGGTAGAAGCTAAACCATTACTTGTTGCTAATGAATCATCTGTAGTTACTTTTCTTTTGAGGATATTTTTACTCGTTTTGGTGTCCCAAGGGAAATTTTTACAGATCAAGGAGCTCAATTTACATCAAGGCTAGTGGAGCAAATGATGGAGAAGTACAAAATCAGACATAGAACATCTACTCCTTATCATCCACAAGCAAATGGTCGAGTGGAATCCACTAATAAAGTCATTGAAGGAATCCTAACAAAGACTGCTCATCTACATAGAAGAGATTGGGTAGATAGGCTTCCTGAAGCCTTGTGGGCCTATAGAACTACATGGAGAAACACAACAGGCCATACTCCTTATGAGCTTGTTTATGGAAAGCAAGTTTTGTTTCCTATAGAGTTCCAAATCCAAACATTCAAGATTGCAGTTCAGCTAGGACTTGATCTAACGGAGGCACAAAAGCATAGACTGGAGCAAATTAATGAATTGGATGAGATCAGACAAGATGCAGTGCAGAAAACAAGTCTAGTCCAACAGCAAAGGGCTAGATGGCATGACAAGTACATCAAAGAGAAGAAATTTAAAGAGGGTGATTGGGCTCTCTTGTTTGATTCAAAATTCAAGGATTTTCAAGGGAAATTTCTGACACATTGGCTTGGGCCATATGAAATTGTTCGAATTTTTGATAATGGGGCAGTAAAAATCAGAACTATAGATGAAGAGGAGGTCACTTTTCTTGTGAATGGCCATAGATTGAAGCTATACCACAAGCCACTCTCAAGAGAAGAGTTTGTCAAGAAGTTCCAAGGAGACAATGATGTGAAGTTAATGAAGAAGAGTCTCTCTTCTTCATCAACTTGATGAAATTTTCTGAAGCATTTTTTTTTTTTTTTTTAAAATAAAAAAAAATAAAGGTATAAACATGAAAACCAATCACCGATTGGCATGTTTATACAGAAAAGATAGGGTGAAAATCAGAGTCTCTCTGACACTCTAAATTTTCCCATTTTTGTTTCTAAGCAGCTGTTATAAAAATCATAAGTTCAGTGCCATAGTACTTATGATTCATTTCATCTCACTCCATTCACTATCCATCCATACTTCATCTCATCCATCATTCACATTTCACTCCATTCCATTCCATTCATTTCACTCCATCTTCCATTCACTTCATTTTCATGTCAAAACATAGAATTTGATATCTTGCTGTAAGTGAATAAAAATATGCCATGAATTGCAGTACAACCCTTATGTTCCTTCATTCCATGAACTGAATCCATTCTTATTCCATTATCCACTTCATAATCCATCATCCATTTCATCCATTTTCATAAACATTTCACCCATCTTCCAAAAACATTTCATTTTCATGATTAAAGTATTCTACAGGAACATTCTGCAGCTCAGTGGACATTCTGCAGCTGATCACCTTTTCTGCAGCCCGACAGTCTTTTTGCAGCTATAAACCCTGAAGGCATCAACCAGCAGACATCAGAATTACAACAAAGTGATCCAGTGAATTCATGAATCAAAAAATATCAAGAAAATTGTGAAAGATTCCTCCAAAGATGAGCAGAGAAGACAAAGGCTACACAAACATCAAATAAAGGGCAGAGGTAACAAATTTAAATTACGATGGCAATTCATAAAAATTTAGCATAGTTTAGTTGTGGAATTATTCGAAAGGTTGTTTTAATTATTTTATTGATCAAACACCAAACAAAACCCTCTATAGACTTTGTATTAAATCTTCCAATTCAAATTTTCTATCCAATAGCATTTGAGCGGTGGAACGGCCAAATCATTTGAAATTCCCACGACTCTTAACCAAGTTCTTTAATGATGAATATTTTTCCTGCCGTCGTAAATCCTCCGCCGTCTCCTCAAATCATTAATGCAATCCTCCACCTCACTCCACCACTCTATGCCGTGACCATTTGCCATAACGTCATTCCGTAGCCAGTATTCCATTCCGAAGGCAGAAGCATTATTATCATCAGGAGCAGAACAGAAGAGGTACATTGGAAGCATAACGGTGTGAGAACTCACTGAACAGAGAGCATATTACTGAGAACAAAGTTTGAAGCATTTGCACTGTCAACACAGAATTGTGGCCGTGTAGAGTTTAAAGCCTGTTGCTACCAGAAGACAGAGGTGCTAAAATTGAAGACTTTGCTACCAAAGACAGAGGTGTGGTAGTAATTGAAGTTTGAAGTCTGTTATTACCAAATACAGAGGTGTGGTAGTGACTGGTTTTGAAGTTGTTGTTACCCGAGACAGAGAGGCTGTAGTGTTGAATTTGAAGCATACCATTTGCTATCAGAGACAGAGGTTGAGTTTGAAGTCTGTTGTTACTAGAAACAGAAGTGTTTTTCAGTGATTGAGTTTGAAGTCTTTCTGTTATCAAGGACGGAGGTATTTCACAAAAAGAAACTTGAAATCATCTACCACTGTCTATCAGAGACACATTAGCTCGAAAATTGAAATTGCTTCCATATCATTCCAAAGTTCAACAGAAGTACATCAGTCCGAGGATTCGAAGGCATTTTTCAAACAGAGGCATACAAACCAGAGATTTTTAAGACCGTAGCTATTTCAAAGGTATGTTCTTCCAAAATTGAAGCCATTTTTATTTAGAGCTTGAAGCCATTTTAATCCGAAAGTAAAAGCCATTGTTTTGTGGATAGAGAAGAGTGTTAATTGATAGTGAAAAATCATGGGTTTCATCGTAAGGATTGAGCCTATAGGATCAAAATATTTAGAAGGTTATCCACAATGCAAGGAAATGCTACAACAAATAGGATGGCTCCAATTCTTGGAAAATTTTAATGGTTGCCATAAGGAAGTCACCAAAACATTTGCTAGATCATTCCAAGGCACTGAGGTTGAAATAGGAGATGTTAAGTTTACTGTTAATGAAGTTTTTATAGCAGAGGCTACAGGATTATCCAGAGCTGGGGAAAGATGGTTTAAAAATAGGGAATTCCATAATGACTCATGGAAACAAATCTTAAAATCACCAAACATGGATGTTAGTGTGTTCAAAAAGGGAATTCCCAGTACAGCATTGAAGAGCAAATGGAGGAATATACTACTTCTTTTACAAAAATTTGTTACATGTGAGGGTAGATATGGGACATTTTATGTCTACCATATGAGACTAATGTTGCATTTTCTAGGAGAAGATTTGAATCTACCATATTTCTTGTATCAAAGTCTGAAGAAAATGGCTTCCTGTGTTCAGAGAAGAGTTCAGTTTTTGGAAACAACCCTGTATCATCATGGGTTAGTCAAAATTTTAATTGAGCATCATCTATCTAAATCAAATGATATATGGGATGATTTCTTAATAAGAAATCATTTTGAGGAAGCAAAAGAACTATCACCTGAACCACAGGCCACAAAGAGAAGTAGGAGATGGAGGACTCCAAAAGGTAAAATTGACAAACCGGTTCAAGAAAGCAGTGAAGAAGTCATTTTGGAGAAGTTGACTAGAATCAAGAGTCAACTCAAGGCAGAAAAGGTAATCAAGGAATCTGTTATAGAAAAAGGGGAGGGTTCCTCTCAACTTAGGAGAAGCCACAGATTAAAAGGAAAACTGAAGAAAACATCAATCAAACAAACAGGGGTAATAAATATTGAAGATGAAGAAACATCTATGGAAGAGTATGATGATGAAGATTTTTATGAAGGCACCCCTGAGATTGATCCTGCTCAACAGGAAATCTATGATTATGTGGAAACTTTAGAGAGATCAGCTTCAGAAAGAGAAGAGAGAACCCCCAGTCCTCCACTAACTGAAATTGATATATTGAGGAGGGATAGGTATGAGTTGGAATTGTTGAATAGACACATTAAAAATGAGAATGAAATTCTCAAAGATCAAATCAAGCTCAAGACCGACATGAACTCAACCTTATCCCTGCATATAGACAAAGTGGAGAGGACCAATGAGAAGATGAAGACAAGGAACAAAAAGTTGATCAGGGCACTCACAAACCTCAGGTTCAAACTTGTGATCAGGAAACCCAGAAGGCCTCTAGCTTTCATACAAAGGAGAAGAAGGGGATTAGATGTCCTTGCAGAAGCCTCAGAATTCATAGGATAATTTGCATGAGGACATGCAAAGAGACAGCAGTGGGGGTATGTTGAGCCTCAAATTTGTGCTTTCCTTCACCTCATTTTACCTCATTTTTTCCCTTGTCCATTTCCATTTTAAACCCAATTGATCAATAAAAATAGTTAAAATTACTTCTAGAATGGTTTACATGACTGACTTGTTGAATTTTGTGATTGTTGCCATTGTTAAGCATTTTGACTGGAACTAGCTGCAGAATGCATGCATTCCGTAGCTAACCGGCGATTCTGCAGCTACCTTTATGTTTGAGTATGTTCCAGGTGGCCTCTTGAGGAAAAACGCATATGGGCATGATCCACGTCGTGCCTACATGGTGTGTTTCTCGTCATGGAAGAGGAAATGAATTCTGGGTACGGTTATGCACGTGTGAACACATTTGTGAAGGAAGACTCCTACTAGGACTGTCACAGTCCAGGTGTCTTTTCTCTTTTACGCAGCCACCTCAAAGACTCCTAAGATGATTTGGATTAGGAAGACATCATTCCTAAATTATTGTAATTATTGTTACTTTCATTTACTTTATAAACTCTTGAGTAGGCCGAGAGCTTAGTTAGAGATTTTGTATTAGATTTGCTGCTAGATTTTGTGAAAACTCTGTGTTACGTCTTTTAAGACACAGAGCATTATGTTCAAACTATTGCATCGTTAATGGAGCAGACAAAATTATCTTGAAGGCGTGATTTAATTTGGAGTTGAATGCCGTCAAGTGGTAGAGGGCCCCTGCCCCTTGAACGGATTTATTTTGCGTAAACTAGATAAGTTTTTCCTAGCTGTCTTTACGTTCTGCATATTGAATTAGTAGTTGTTTTGTTTTATATACTGTAGTCGTACTCGTTCCAGTTCTTCCACAAGAAGACACTTTTCCAATAAATTAAAATGATGAATGTTTAAATGACTATGGTATTGTAGGATAGGAGTTAAATTTGCATTTGTTCTTAACTAGCTACTGTAGTCATATTCGTTCCAGTTCTTCCACAAGAAGACACTTTGCCAATAAATTAAAATGATGAATGTTTAATGACTATGGTATTGTAGGATAGGAGTTGTATTTGTTTTTTTAACTAGATACTGTAGTTATATTCATTCCAGTTCTTTCACAAGAAGACATTCTTCCAATAGATCATAACAATGAATGATGAATAGCTATAGTAACATAGGAATTAGTTGTAGTTTTTAGTCTTCACTATCATAGTTGCACTTGTCCTAATCACTCTTCCACAAGAAGAAATTCTTCCAAGACATCCTTAAGAAGTTCAAGATATGACCGTGATGTGACAACTTAGTTTCATTTGCTTTCAGTTCATTTGCTTTCAATTGCATACAAGTCCACAGTCAAAATTGTTCTACCTCTTCCACAAGAAGGAACTCTTCCAAAATATCCCTCATGATGAACAAACTGATTGTGTAACTTCATAGAATAATGCATGTTAATTAGAATGCTCCGGAGTTTCATTTTGCATTTAATTCATGTCCAGTTACTTCGTTTCAAAGTTTGATGATGGCTTATAGTTAACATTGTTCTAGTTCATAAGCATCTTAAGCTCATGTTTAAATTAATTCATTGCACTTACATCTCATAGTCACATTGTCACCCTTTGCACAGTAGATCACTTTAGTTGATAGGATTCATAAGACAGCCTTCATTATTTACAAATATCTTTTTGTTCTGAAAACCACCAGTGATCCATAACATTAGGAATAGAAGATAACATTATTACAAGGTCTGAAATATCTCTGCAAATTCCTCACCATAAACAGAGCTCTTCCTCAACAGAACTACCCTGAAAAGAAACCAATAACTCTTGGAGAATAGACTCTGACCTTCAATTGAAATTGCAGAATAGAACTAGGAATTAGTTATGAAATAGATGAGCTTAGAATAGAATGTTGCATCATGATTAATGTCTAACTGTCTAAGTTAGAAAACTTGCATATTTAAGTGATCATTTCTCAAAGTCTAGTTTGTGTCATTTGTTTAAAAAGTCATCATTAAGCTCTTGTTTCTATTCAGTCATAGTTTAGATGTTGCTTCAGTATTTTTGATTACATTTTCCATTCCATACATTAGGCTCAACTGTGTTCTTGACCACCAATTTATTTTCATTAGTTTTCTAGGCATTTCCATTGTAAACACAAAACTTCAAAAGACCAAAAACATCATAAAAGACCAAAACATCACAAAACACTACACACAACGCACTAGGAAACAAGCACCTAGGTACATATGGTACATTTCACTTCAGCAATTTACAAATCCTGGTTACACAAAACTTCAAAAGACCAAAAACATCATAAATCAACATAAAAGACCAAAACATCACAAAACACTACACACAACGCACTAGGAAACAAGCACCTAGGTACATATGGTACATTTCACTTCAGCAATTTACAAATCCTGGTTGACAATTAAATGAACTCAGTTTAGGAGACTAGATTGAGACACAACAGTGACCTCCTGCTACTCTGTCATGAGCTTCTACCAAGATAGCGTGCCTTTCGCGCTCCAAAACATAACACCACAATACTTCATCTGCTCCCATATTATACAAGTGACTTGCAATGATAGTAAAATCCGCTGCTCGGGTGACTAGCTCTTTCTTCTGCTATACAAAGTACTTTGGAGGTGTTGTTCCTGTAGTCAAGAACTGAATGGTATCTACAAAGTGGGCATCTACTACCTTAATGGAAAATAGCTACGCATCAGGTAACCCAGCTTCTAAGTTGGTTGGCTGTTCACCACTCTCTATTCGGGATAGGTGATCTGGCCCTGAGTTCAACTTCCCCGGCTTGACGATGATTTCAAATTCATATTCCTGAAATAGCAATAGCCATCGACATATTCCCCCCCCCCTAACACAGGTTTATTTACCAGGTACTTCAAAGTTGAATGGTCTGTGAACATTTTGAAGTGTCCCCCTAGAAAGTAATGCCGATATTTCTATAAAGCATAGACCATGGCCAACCCTTCCCGCTCCGTGGTGGAGTAGTTGTGTTCCACACTAGAAAGTTCCTACTTGCAAAGGCAACCAGATGGTCAATATTTCCTTCTCCCAGCTGCGAAAGGACAACCCCGAGAGAAATTCCCGATGCATCGACATGAACATGGAAGGCCTTCTCCCAATCTGAAAAAAAGAGAATAGGTGCCGAGACCATATTTTTCTTGAGTAATTCGAAGCTCTTTTGGCATTCATCATTCCAAAAGAATAATACATCCTTCTTGAGAAATTTTTCCATGGGAGCAGTAATTAGCGCATAGCCTTGAATGAATTTCTTGTAGTAGCCGGTGTGTCCAAGGATCAAGCGCAACTGTTTCTCCGTGGTTGGTACTGACAGGTTTACGATAGATGCTATTTTGGCAAGGTCTACCATCAGTCCCTGGCGACAAACTATGTGGCCGAGCAAGATTCCGAAAGGTACGCAGAAGATACCCTTCTTGATATTTAAGGAGATCTAGTGTTTTCAGCAGGCATCCAACATCATGCGCAGGTTCAACACGTGTGCCTTTACCAGGCCGAAGACAGTCCAATCATAAAAATATACCTCGAGGAACTTGTGGATGAAATCCTTGAATATTGCGACCACCACCTTGGAGAAGATTGCAGGGGCATTTTTGAGCCCAAACGACATGACAGTATACTGAAAATATCCCCATTCAATGGTGAATGTGGTTTTACTGTGATCCTCCAGTGAAATTTTGATCTGGTGGTATCCTGAGAACCCGTCCATGAAAGAGTATGCTTCCTGTCCTCCCACGCTGTCTAAAATTTAATCTAAGAATGGTGTTGGAAATGGATCATGAACGCAAGCATCATTTAGTTTTCGTAGGTCCACACAGATTCGAATCTCCGCCTTAGTATTCTTCTCCTGAACCACCATTGGACTGACCCAGTCTTACTGTTCAACAGGTTCGATGATACCCGTAGCTAACATTTTATCGAGTTCCTCTCTGACCTTCTACTTATACTTGGAGTTCAGCCTATAGGGTTGCTATTTTACAGGCCATGCATTGGGTTTGAGAGTGATATGCATGATTCCCAAGTCCCCCATGGTCCCCTTCAGATCAGAGAACTTCGTTGGAAATAAGTCCTGGTATTCCGTAAGTAACTCAGCCACTTTGCCTACTGTCTCCTCATCCCAGTAGTCCGAAATCTTAGCCATCTTAGGGTGCTCTTTTGTTCCAATGTTTACCTCGTGCAGCTTGAGCAGCTTAGTGACGTCGATTTCTCAGAGTGGAGGTCCTTCAATGGCACGCTCCCATTCCGAATCTGGGATAGCAACGGACCATGGGTCATTTTCACTATCCTCCCTTGCCAAGCTGCGATAGTGAATAATATCTTGCATCTATGCCTCCTAGGTCGGCGCCATGGCTACTACAGAGGAGCTATAATTACCAAACACAAATGTATCTATGTCCTGTAAAGCTTTGTCAAGTGCCTCAGAACCCCCTATTAGTTCGAATGTTTTTACGAAGTCATTTGCCAAAGCCTCCCACTGGTGGGTGCGCTGATGGAGCTCCGCATCCAGGTACCATGCAGTAGGGATTGGACCTAGCACATGAACAAACAAATGAACCCACTCTTCCATAGTTCAGTCGCCCCATGTCTTTATCCATGAATCCACATGTTCCTATGGATTGCCTGGGCCAAGGAACATCTTGACCTGTACTGTCGCCGGCGTTTCAAATTGCAGGAGCATCATATCCTGACAATCTTCCCATTCCTGGAACCCTTCTTTATGCGTATCCCACCATCATGCAGGGGTAGCATGCATAGCCAAGTTAAGGGCCCATAATCTTCATTCTCTGGGAACTTCTTCTTCAAATGTCCGCAAAAAGCCCCTAATGTTATCAGAACCATCAAATAGGTCAGATTTCTTACCTCTGACAAAATGCAGTGGAAATTCATGGTGATCCGAAGGCATCGCAACTCAGAGGCCTTATGTAATCGAGTGTGCCAGTGCTCCATCTCCTCATCAGAGTCGGAGAAGCATTCAATGTCCTTTTCCTATCAGAGTACGCCATCCACTGTGGGGTGATCCAATCTTCCTCCTGCACAGTTAACTTATAAATGTGATCCACTTCCTCACCGTCATGCACTGGCTATGTATCGTTCGCCTTCTACAGGATCTAACGGTACTATCACCCTTGTACTGTTATTTTCGAATACCATGCTTCTCTTCTTCAAGTTAATGATACCTCCCATATCGATGGCCCAATCCAAGCCCAGGAGCGTAGGATAGGGGTCCGCATCTTCTACGATCTCAATTACCTCAAAGTCCGCCTGGGCTTTTACTCCTGCGATATCCACCACGATTTTCGATAGTCTCCCCAAGGGTATAATCTTTTTCTGATTAGCCATGCAGAGCTGGATAGTGGACCATTCCAACTTAGGTTCTCCCATTCATTGCCAAGTTTTTTTAGGTAATACATTCGCATCTGACCCCAGGTCCAAAAATAACCTGATCCATCTCATAATCACCTATTTGTGCAGTTAACCGCATCTCCCTACCAGTGTGTTTCTTATATCTGTATACTTTGTGCACATCCTTAATTTCTAGAGGTAGGCTAGGTCATGCTATGCAGCTATCTATCAATGCCTGAAGATTCTCTATAGCCGTTGGGTTGCGCAACAGCTTCATATATGCATGTAAAAAGGGCTTGACCTTCTCGTCCACCTTAAGGTTCGCAGGTGTCTGAGACGTAGATGCCTTTTCCTTAGCAAAATATTTGCGGGCTGCGATAAATGTTTGCTTTTCCTTGCTTAGGTCCAAACCCTATTGTTTGATAATAGCTTTCCGGATCAGAGATTTAGTCGCAGCCTTCTCCCCAGGTCTTCTAATGGCCATCCCACTACGCGTTACGAAATTTACGCTTAGATATTTGTCTTGCAGCTCAGCGTTAACCCTCTGCACATTCTGCGTAGGTGTTGGCTACTTCTCCTACATTTTTTCTATCAGAATGAGGCTCTATCATTATCCCACTGCTCAGTGACCTGGAGGAGCACCTGAAGGAAGATTCAGCAAGGCTTCTTAAAACTCATCTCTCCATATTTTCCAGGTTAGGATTAGTTGTTCATCCTTCATTCAGAGGCCTGCTGTCCCCCCTTCCCCTGGCTGGGGAGCCACCTATGCCTATGGGGGACCTTGGCGACACAGGGTATTATTTTACCCTATATAAGTTTCTACGATCGATCATCAAATCATATGTCCGGCAGTTCTGTTCATCATGTCCTATCGATCTACAGAACCCGCACCATTGTTGTTTTACCTCTGAGACATACACAACAAGGCGGGGGCAATGGTTTGTGTCATGTAGCCCTGCAATGCAATAATCATCACACCATAATGTTGGCCCACTTGGCCCTGCAATTTCTCTTGGGCGCAACAGGCTAGGTCCGCCAGCCTGCATATAACCTGCTAACAGAGGCTAGTTATCCTTGGTGTTCCCATTCGCCATGCACTGTATGCACCACCTTTCAGGGCTAGCCTCTGCTCCTCGCTCTTTTCGCAGGTTCTATATCTCCATGTCCATTTCTTCTTGTTTTCCTTGGATCTGTTGGACGCCCAACTGGGTCTCGTCTCAAGGCGCATCTTCTAACTTCATATCACCTTCCAAGGCCTTCCCCTGTGATTCGAATGTTTGATGGCCCATAGGTACACGCATGTGAGGCAGCAGCATAGAAATGAACCATTTTGTATGTTGTCTATCATCATATTGGAATCCTCCTTCTCTGATTACCTTCTTCAGTCATTGATAGGCCTCCCATACTGACTTCACAGGCCCTTGCTTGAAACCTTTAGATCCACCACTATTTGAGAGTAGGCCTTCGGCTTCTTGAACTGTTGTTTCAATGCGTTCTTAATCTCGTCAATGGTCGCATTCACATGCTGGCTGATGTACTCCATGTACCAGCCCAAGGCTCTTCCTTCAAAGGCAAGGGACGGTTGTGCCCTTTTCACTGCATCACTAGCTACGTTCTGCGCAGTCCATATCGATCTTGTGACAAACCAGAATTGCTCCATATATTTGTCTCCTACACCCTTAAAGGTAGGTAACTTCATATGCGTGGCCATGTCTTCTTCCGGTGGTGGCGGCGAAGGTGTAGGTGAATTCTTACCCCTATGTTGATTTGAGAGTGGTGTGGCTGGAGGGCTCTACGTAGTCGCTTCCCTCACTGGACTGTCGATAGATCTGTCTCCTTCTTGGTTGGTCCGATAGTATTTGCTGCTTCATGTCGTGCTCCCGTCCGGATCAGAGGTCATTCTTTCGGTGTGACTACATAGGATACTCTTTTCACACAGTAATATTTTAATCAGCAGCGGTAAGGTCCTTAGAAAATTACTTCGGAAACCCTTGAAGAATCTTCGCTCTGCTTCAAAGTAGGAGACGAACTGATCAACGAAAAATTCTGTTATGAATCCTCCCAGTACGTTGTCCACCCAGTGATATACTGTGTGAGTAATGGTGTTATCAGTTTGTTCAAGCTATTGGATCAATTCAGGGGTCCACTGCGTGAAACATTCGTTCTTCCAACACTTTTGAAATTTGACCAACCTTGCGAGCCACTCCTGGAGCTCAATCACAATTGTCACAAAGAAGATCTCGTAGATCTCTGTGAGAATATACTTGTTTTTCCACTCCTCGGTCGTCAACATCTTACTGCATTTTTCTTTCACTGCAAATTCCTGAACTTGTTGTTCGAACCATTCATCAATTTCTTTGCTTTTAGGTTTCCAATATGGCCTTGGAATTACCAGATCCCTCTCTCAAAATTCTCCCAGTCCCGGCAATGAAACCATTTTTTGGCTCGAGGGGTCCTGACCCAGGTTCGGAGGTTCAAGGTTTTCCAACAAACCCCTATACTATTGGCCCTTTCGGTAGTGATCTGCTTGCGCAGGCCAAAATCTCACCTGAAGTAGTATGGGTGGGTGTTGGAACCAAGTTTCCGCACCCTGGGATAGGGTAGGTAAGTCAAGCAGAGCTACATTCAATCTTATAGTGACCAGATCTTATATCAAAGAGCCTAGATCTACATATTCCCTTCGCATCCACGTGCGTAACAACAATGATATTCACAGTAATCAACAAATCATGAATTCATATAACGATAACATATATAAGACGTGCAATAGAATAGATCCAGATCGTAGCATAAACAAGTAACACAAGTATGTTCGCAGCTTAAATAAATAACACATCATCATATATTAATTGACCAAACATCACATATTCATATCATACTAATTCCAATAGACTTAGACATTCAACAATACTTCTGCATTCATTAATCCTTTAGATCTACTTACAATACCCAAAACCCAACCTACGAATATAGCAGCAGGGTCTACACACAACAGGATAGAGAATCTCTATGCACACAGCAGCAGGAGTCCTTCCCCAACAACCCTAACAAGATCTATTAGTTCGCACTTAGCATCAATCTCTATTCCAAGTCTATCTTACAACTCAAAAACGTTCAACTACTTATACTATTTTAGCCTACGCATCCAATGGTCCGCAAACCATGGTTTGCGGACTCTTGGTCTAACCTTGACCCATTTACAATGCATTAGGGGCTTTTACCCACCCCAAAACCCCTGCGTTAGACTAAATATAATAAAAAATATACAAAAATACTCAGAATTGTCCCAATTTGTAGCCGTTGGAGGACCCTGCTCCAACAACTCTCAACTCAAAAGGAACCATTAGCTCTTCTAATCTATTCCATAGGTTATTTCTAGGTACCATATCGAAAGCCTTTCTAAAGTCCACAAAGCAACAAAAGATATTATATTTATCATTATGACATTCCTCTACAATGGTCCTAAGCGTAACGAGGTGGTCCGTTGTTGAGTGTTGCCTTCTCAAACCTGCTTGGCCTTTAGCCCACTTACCTTCACTTTCAAGCCATATGTGATCCAGGTGGATATTGGTGGCCACCCGCCTATTCCACTTGGACCCCCACCATTGTTTCTTTCAATTTTTCAATTTCCTTAATTGTAGCACAATTTACTATTTTTGGCAGTTTTTCAGGTCCTGAACTTCTGGAGCCGTTTTGAGGCCCTAAACGACGTTTTTTGGGCATCAAACCTCTGGAAAATGTGAATTTTATAAGTTAATTTTAGACTTGACATTTGTTGTCAGCAGTTGTAGTCCTCAGATAGATCTTTCTAACGATGTATCATGTGCATCAAACAGAGATAGTATGCCAAAGTTACGACCCCGGGAAATTGATGTACCAATTTACCCCGACGGGGCCCTTATTCTGGTGTTTCATCTCCTAGGGTTAGGTTTTTGGATGTTTAGGGTTTTCCATTATTTCTCAATAATATATAGGACTTCGAGCCTCATTGTAACACAGAGTTCAGAGGCTTGTAGTTGCCACATCTCTTCTTAGGGATAAACTACCATTGCCCTAGCTAATTTATTTCCATTCTCTCTGTAAACAAATTTTAGTTATTTTATATTAATGAAATGAAGTGTTATTTCCACTGCATCTTTGTATTATGGTTATATGTGTATTTTTTGCGTTCCTGCATAAATTTGGATCAGTGGTATCAGAGTGGCCTGCTCTTTCTCGATCTTCTTTGCATGTCCCCAACGAGGTTGGGGTATAAGGAGTTAGGGCTCGATCTAGTTGAACCTTTCCAAGATCAACGTCGCAAACCCCGATGGCCACCCATGGGGGATGAAAAAAAGATGAGGGAGAAGGAGATCCTATCAAAATATTGCTCTAGGAGGCCACTGAAAAACAAAGGAACACGAGGATGGGTAACTTTTCCCAAATCCTTTAACGACTGCCCACTGGC
Organism: Pinus albicaulis; assembly: GCA_034641835.2. Classification (NCBI taxonomy): domain Eukaryota; kingdom Viridiplantae; phylum Streptophyta; class Pinopsida; order Pinales; family Pinaceae; genus Pinus; species Pinus albicaulis. The sequence continues at coordinate 64,942,307 of CM076569.1, read as the reverse complement.
GGCGCATCTGCATCCAGCAGCCACTCTGGAGGCGCAACCCATTTTAAGGTACAAGTAAATGTTAAAATTCCCATATTTGATGGCCAAATAGATGCAGACACTATAGATATATGGTTGAATCTATTAGAAGGATATTTCTCGGTTCATGACTTTTCTGACCTGGAGAAGATTATTTTTTCACTGCTCAAAGTCACCCCCCATGTCAAGGACTGGTGGGAAACCTACTGTGATAAAAAGGACGAGGGGGAATCCTCTCTATTATCGGTCATACCCACTTGGAATTATTTTTGAGATGCCATCAAGGAACAATATTATCTCGTGGGGAGCTATGAGGATAAGTACATATAATGGACTACGTTGCGGCAACAAAGGGATAAAAATGTGCAGGAGCTGACAAATCCGTTCCATACCCTACGCACAAAATTGGGTATCAAATATTTGGAGAAAAATTTGGTGCTGAAGTACCACAGTTGTCTACACAAATACATTCAGGATGAAATGGAGTTCCTCAACATCTCCTCGCTTGGTACGACATACCGGTATGTTGCCAAGATTGAGTAGAAATTCAAACAGAAGAAGCGAGACTTTGGATCTGCGAATCAACAACAAGCAAAAGGTGCCCCCAAACCGTAGAACAAAGGAAAAATCCAAGGAATTGTGGCCCAAGACATCCTGCCAAAGCTGCAAGCAAAGAAAAACACTGTGAAGCTGAAGAAGGACAAGGGAAAGTGGTGTGAGTTCCATCAGAGCTCCACTCACAACACAAGTGAATGTTGGGCCAAGAATTCACTGGTGGCCGAGATGAAGGCTTCTAAATCAGATGCATGCTTCGACACTGAATCAGAACCCAAGAAGGGGAATGACAGAGGGAAGCAGATTATCTATGCAGAGCCCAACGCCACCGTTGCCACCACGAACATCCAAAAGGAAGAACCAGAAGATCCAGAGGAGGAGGAGTGTCTCTTCCACTCCCAGATGTAGGTAAAGGGTTCCCCGCTACAGTTCATTGTCGACAGTGGGAGCTAGAAGAACCTCATTTCAGATGAGGTCGTGAAGCAGTTGGGTTTGTCGACGAAGGACGGGATCTCTACGTCATCTAGCAGTGCTGCCTTCCCTAAAACATCAAACCCTTCACCGATGAGGTATTATGTGACTTTTCTCCTCTTGATGTTTGTGATGTATTATTAGGCCAACCATACTTGTGGAAGCGACATGCTGTGTATGAGTCCCGACCTCACGTTGTTATTGTTACTTTGGGAAATAAGTTGTATAGGATACCAGAGGTACCACCGCCTGCCACTATCTCTTTGGTTACTGCAAAGCAATGCAATAAGCTCATTTCCAAAACCGGGAAATTTATTTTCCTAATGATCCACCCTCAAGGAAAGAAGAAGATTGTGGCCACGACCTCCAGACAAGGCTCCTTCGCACGACAACAAAAAATGGAAAATGTTGTGGAGGAGTACCAAGATATCTTCACCTCACCTGCAGGGGTGCCTCTGCACTGTCAGGTCAAGCACCCCATTGATCTGACCCCAGGTGCGTCACTTCCCAATGGACTGATCTATTGGCACTCTGTTCTGGAGAACGATGAAATCAAGAGGAAGATTCAGGAGATGCTGCAGAAATGTCACATCCAACCAAGTTCATCGCCCTGTGGGAGCCCGATCGTGTTGGTGTAGAAGAAGGATGGGACTTGGACACTCTGTATTGAATATGGAGCACTGAACAAGATCACTGTCTAGAATAGGTACCTGATCCCACGGATTGATGACTTTCTGCACCAACTCAAAGGGGCAAAATATTTCAACAAGATCGACTTGAAGTCCGGGTATCACCAGGTACCAATCGAACTCTGATGTGTGGAATACTGCCTTCAAAGCCAAGGAAGGCCTTTTCGAATGGCTGGTCATGCCTTTCGGGTTGAAAAATTCTCCTGCAACCTTCATGAGTCTAATGGACAACATCTTGCGGCCATTTACCAATTGATTTGTAGTAGTGTACTTTTATGACATCCCGATCTTCAGCCAGACTTGGGAAGAGCACCTCCACCACATCCGGCATGTCCTCCAAACACTACGGAAACACAATTTGTGTGTCAATTTGGAGAAGTGAACTTTTGGCATGACCCAGGTTCAGTATCTGGGATACAGTATTGATGAGCGGGGGGTGCATGTGGATCCAACCAAGATCCAAGTAATTCGGGATTGGCAAGCCCCAACCACTCTAATAGAGCTTCACAGCTTTCTAGGTCTTTCTAATTTCTACTGCAGGTTTGTTGGGATTCTCTCATCTCACTTGGCCCTTGAGTCAAGTCACCAAAGGAGGAGCGAAAGTAAAATTATTTTGGTGGAAATCTCAACAGAAGGCATTCGTAGAATAGAAACATCGCATCTGTTGTGCCCCAATGCTCACTTTAAGAGACTTGAAACAACCATTTGAGATCGAGACAAATGCCTCTGACTATGCTATTGGGGCAGTTCTTACTCAAAAGGGGCATCCAGTGGCATATCACAGTGAGACATTGTCCGACACAGTCCAAAAGTATCCCACTTATGACAAAGAGATGTATTCCATTCTGTAGGCTTGCTCACAATGGAAACATTACATTTTGGGTAAGGAAAGATTATCCACACAGACCACAGACCCATGCAGTTCATACAGACATAAGGGAAGTTGCAGAATGATCACCATTAGAAGTGGTCCACATATCTGCAACAATTTCATTTGAACATCAAGTACAAGAAGGGCAGCACCACTAATGTTGCAGACTTCCTCAATCGACCACCGATCATGGCGATAACCACCATGCTCAAATCTTGTGAGCACAATACTTCTGATTGGCCGCTTCTCTACAAGAGAAATCCATAATTTGGCCACACATACAAGACGCTCTTGGATAGTAACCGAGTTCCAAATTTTCACCTCTAAGATGCACTGCTATGTCACCTGGGACACCTTTTTTTTCCTTCAAACGAGCTTACTAAGATGATTTGGGAAGCGGACTACAGTCGGGTCACTGGTCATACTGGGTCGAGAAAAATAGTGGTAGTACTGCAGAAGAAAGGCCTCTATACTCTGCTGCCTATCCTAGTTGACCTTGGGAATCCATCTCCATAAATTACATTTCGATCCTTCCTTCTACTAAGCATGGAAAAAACTATGTTTTCGTGGTCGTCGATAGATTCTAGAAGATGGCCATTATGGTGGCCTGTAAGAAGAATATCATAGCAGAAGCCACCGCTAAACTCTTCTTTGAAAAAGTGTGGGTACACTTTGGGATCCCACAGTCTATCATCTCATATTGGGACAACATGTTCCTCAGTACATTTTGGTCCAACCTCTGGTCAATGTTGGACACCAAGCTCACCAAGTCCACAACTTTCCCTCCCCAAATTTATGGCCAGACAGAGGTCGTCAACAGGATGATCCTACACATTTTGCGCATGTACAAATAAAAGCATCCATGCACATGTTATGAGAGCCTCCCCTATGTACAAAATAGCTATAATTGGGCCCTCCATAGCTCAACCGACCACAGCCCCTTTCAGGTGGGCTTGGGTTTCCAGCTACTATGTCCCATTGACGTAGTCATGCTATTTGCATCTACTCAGGCTTATTCGGATCATGTCCAGTCTAAAGTTTCCAAAGAGAACATCTTCATTGAGCGCATTCAGCACATTCTCCAAGAGGTTCATGAAATATTAGACAGAGCTAATGCTAAGTACAAGCAGCGGCATGATCAACATCGAGTGCAACACAACTTCCAAGTGGGTGAAAAAGTGTGGCTACATTTGCAAAAGCATCGCCTCGCTGAACCCCACCACAAGCTTCGCCCACTCCGATATGGGCCATACACCATCACCAAGGCTGTAGGGGACAATGCCTTCAAGCTCAATATTCCACCATTCCTTGGTCTGCACCCATTGTTCAATGTTGACCGCCTTTGGCCCTCTTTCCACCTCTACTGGACACATCCGACATGGCAAAACAAATCACACCAACAGAGGTAAACCCATACTGCATGGAACAAGCCACAATTGATCAGATTATGGACACACAGATTAATAACACCCGCCATCAGAGGATCCAACTATGTCTAGTTTTCAAAGCAGTCCAACTCCTTCACCAGGGCAAGTGGCTCACTAGGGACCAAGTTCAACAGAAGTTTCCTCATATTATTGGGCATCAAACCTTTGGTGAATGTGAGTATGTTCCTAACTTCAAGACTCACATTCGTCATCAGAAATTGTAGTCCCCAGATTGATCTTTCTAATGATGTATCATGTGCATCAAACATAGATAGTATGCCAAACTTACGACCTCGGGAAATTGATGTACCAATTTACCTCATCAGAGCCCATATTCTGGTGTTTCGTCTCCTAGGGTTAGGTTTTTGAATGTTTAGGGTTTTCCATTGTTTCTCAATAATATATAGGCCTTTGAGCCTTATCGTAACACAATTTTCAGAGGCCTGTAGCTACCACATCTCTTCTCAGAGATCAACTACCAGCGCCCTAGCTAGTTTATTTCTATTATATCTGTAAAAAAAATTAATTATTTTATATTAATGACATGAAATGTTATTTCTGGTGTATCTTTTTATTTATGGTTATATGTGTATTCTATTGTGTTCCTATATAAATTCAGACCAATATGCTCATCTTATTTTCCAAAATAATACCATATAACTTGGCTAAGAGAGGGCTAATCATAATTGTTCGATTATTAGAGGGGTTATTTGTATCCCCACTTTTAAAAATAGGAATAATGAGGCTCTGAGTCCATGTTTTAGGGAACCCTTGCTTGACTACTTGATGGAAAACCTTGTGGATGTGAGGGATGAGGGTATGACCTCCAATTTTTAAGATTTCTTCCTGGTAACCTTAAATGTCCTTAGCTTTTCCATTTGCCAGGCGCTTAACCCCAAAATCTATGTCTTCTAATGAGAAAAATTCTTCCTTTGTGAGCAAGGCTTCAAAGTTATCTATCACATTTGGAGATTCATAAAGCTTTTTAAGATAGGAATTGCAATTGTGTAAAAAATTCTATTATTATATTTAGTTTTTCTAGTTAGAATCTGCCTCCAAAATTTCTTAGGACCTACCTCAGAGAGGTGTAAGAGATTTTCTTGTCTTTTATGAATATACTGCATTTTTTTCCTTTTAGTTAGGGCTTTGTATATTTTTATCTTGCCAATTTTAAGGGACTCATCAACAGCTTCCTTAATTTCTCTCCTCGCACTTTTACAATCTTTATCATACCAAGGGTTGTTTTTGCTATTTCTTTTATTACTTGAAACTTCAATTGAGAACTTCCTAATAGAATATGAAATGGTTGTAGTAAAATTATAATAGAGGTCTTCTATGTTGTCTATACTAGATAAAGGAAGCAAATTAAGTTTTAATTCATTTAGAAAAAGATCATTTTTATTTCTTTCAAATATTAAGTTGTTTTGTCTATAAGGATTATCTTCTATGGGATATCTATGCATGACAAAATTGAGAGTTATAATTAAAGGTCTATGATTGAGTCACGCTGCTCATGGTCATTTAAGATGTTAAAATTTATTATTTCATTGTGTAAAGGGATATCAGAAATAACATAGTCTACCACGCTACTACCAAGCCCATGGATACAGGTCATCTAGCTAGAATTGGGCCACTTATTTAGACGGTTGCAAATTATGAGATCTTGAGCACTGCAGAGCTTGACTAGCTCAGACCCAAACAAATTTTCCCCTAGATCTTCAGAGCTTATTTTGTACTGGCTAGCTAGAGTAAGGTCTTCCTCTAACCAAAGAGGATTAGGGTTGGAATAATTGTTTAGAAGAATAGCTTGGTTGCTTGAAGTTCGAGCATTAAAGTCACCCATTAAGAGGATATTACCTTCATTCCTTAGGCTAGAAATATCATTCTTAAACCATTGTAAGGATCATTTCTATCTAAATTTTTTTTCTTATATAATTTAGAATTAATAGGGGAAAAATAATAGAATTCCATGTAGGTTTTTTTTATCATTAATGTCAGTAATATCTATCCAAATATATTGGTTGTAAGGGTCTTTTTATAAAGCCTAGCATGGGGGGAGATGTTCTTCCTAATGTAACAAGTTATACCCCCAATTCCTCTATGATAGGATCACTTGTTCCATATTGACCATAATACAAAGCCATCTATGTTAGGGACCTTAGATTCTTCGTGCTCCCAAGTTTCAACTAGCAATATAATATCAACTTCATTCAAGATCCAACTTAGCTTGTGGCCTTTGTTCCATGGAAAGCCCCGACAGTTTCAAGAAAGAATCTGAAGCATGTTGAAGAGAGAGAGAGAGAGAGAGAGAGAGAGAGAGAGAGAGAGAGAGACGAGGGAAGAGAGAGGGAGGTAGGAGAGAAATGGAGAGAGAGGAGGGACGAGAGGGAGGACTTGAGAGGCAGGGAGAAAGAGATGGAGTTGGAGGGGTAAAGAGGGAGAGAAGAAGAAATGCATAAAGAGTGAAAAGTGGAGAGAGAGAGGGAGTGACAAGGGAGATATGGAGAGAGTGTGTGTATGTTTATAGGTGAGATAAAAGACAAAGGAGGAGAGATGGAGAGAAGGATAGAGAAGGAGAGAGGGAGGGAGAGAGAGTGATGGGAAAAGAGAAAGGATTGGAGGGAAAAGAGAGAGAGAGAGGATTAGAGGGAAAAGAAAGAGAGAGAAAAAGAGGATTGGAGAGAGAGAGAGAGAGAGAGAGAGATGGGGGAATAGAGAGGGAGGTAGGAGAGAAAGGGAGAGAGGAGAAGGATGAGAGAGAGGAGGAGAGTGATGGGGGAAGAGAGAGGACTCGAGGGAAAAGAGAGAGAGAGAGAGGAATTGAGAGGGCGGAGAAGAGAGGGAGGGATAGAGAGATGGAGTTGGATGGGGAGAGCGATGGAAGAAGAAATACATAGAGAGTGAGAAGTGGAGACAGAGAGGGAGTGACAAGGGAGATATGGAGAGAGAGTGTGTATGTTTGGGGGTGAGATAAAGAGACAAATAAGGAGATATGGAGAGAATGGGGAGAGAAGGAGAGAGGGAGGGATATAGTAACATAGTTGGAGGGTGAAGAGAGAGAGAGAGAAAGTTGGGAGAGAAAGGGAGAGAGAGGAATGAAGAGAGAGGATGTGAGAGAGTGGAGAGAGGGAGGGAAAGAAATATGAAGTTGGAGGGGGGAGAGAGGGAGGTAAGAAGAAATACATAGAGAGATAAAGGTGGAGAGAGAGAGAGAGGGAGTGATAAGGAAGATGGAGAGAGAGTGAGAGATGACAATAGGATGAAAGAGAGAGAAGCGGGCGATAGGGAGAGAAGGGGAAGAGAGAGAGTCAGAGACGACAATAGGAGGAAAGAGAGAGAAGCGGGGGAGAGGGAGAGAAGGGGAACAGAGAGAGAGAGAGAGAGGGGGGGGGGGGAGAGGAGGAGGGGGGGATAGATATATATATTGGAGAAAGAGAGTGTATGTTTTGGGGTTGATATAGAGAGACAGAGGGAGATACAGATATTGATGGAAGAGTGAAGAGAGGGAAGAAGAGAGAGATGGAGAGAGGGAGGGAGGGACAGAGAGATTGATAAATATGGAGTGAGAGAGCGTGTGTGTTTTGGGGGAGTGAGATAGAGATATAAAGGAGTGATGGAGGGAGTTATAAATATAGATGGAGGGGGGAGAGAGGGGAGGATTTTTCTTCCACTAGATGCATTGATTTAAATGTATATGGAAATATCTAATCCTATTTGATTGCTTGCACTAGATGCATTTATTTTAGTGTAGATGTTGATTTATAAGATATTTGATTGCTTGGACTAGATGCATTGATTTCAATGTAGATTATTTCTAATCCTATTTGATTTCTTGCACTAAATGCATTGATTTTAGTGTATATGGTGATTTCTAATCCTATTTGATTGCTTACACTAGATGCATTTATTTTAGTGTATGTTGATTTCTAATTATATTTGATTTCTTGCACTAGATGCATTGATTTCAATGTAGATGATTTCTAATCCTATTTGGTTTCTTGCACTAAATGCATTGATTTTAGTGTATATGGTGATTTCTAATCCTATTTGATTGCTTGCACTAAATGCATTGATTTTAGTTTAGATGTTGGTTTCTAATCCCATTTGCTTACTTGCACTAGATGCATTGATTTCAATGTAGATGTTGATTTCTAATCCTATTGATTGCTTGCATTAGCTTTAGGGGAATTTTGAGGTCTAAAATTGTAGAAATTATAAAACAAGCATGTATATCATGGATTCAATCTGATCTAACAATGTACTAAAGTTAAATACTGAATCACTTCTACAAATAAATTGCGGAATTAAAAACACAATCGCCAATCACATGAAGCAAAGAAGAATCAATCAAACCACAACATAGATAATTTCCCGGGGAAAGCTTGCTGCTCAAAACCCTACTATCTTCTATTGTATATTCAACATGGATACATGAAAAAATTACATACAACACTTATCATAAGAGCCCTCCTGTACTTAGCTAATTGTCTCACACTGTCTCAGATAAAACTAACCAACACTTAGACAATTGAATGCCTCCAGGAAGTCTGCCTTGCTTGCACAATTCCCGATGAATGCAATCCTTATTATTTAGGAATTTTTGCCTTCCTAAACTATGCAAGGATCATGGGCAATCCAATGAGTGTTTGGTTGCATGGGTGCAACCCAATAATCCTACAACTGATAGTCAACTTACCTTTCACCTAGATCTCAACTCAGTCTCCACTGGAACTGACATGCATGCAGCTAATAATAGTAAATCCTCAGTTGCATGTGAGATCATTGATTGTGAATTAATTAATATTTAATTCACTTGATCTCTCACTAGTGTATCTAACAGTTACAACTAGCACAACTGATTTTAACTCAATTAAATGAGTTAAACTGATTACACCCTGCATTAACTAATGCACCAGTGCACTTCGAACTACCTTACAACTAGAATTACTCCGCATCCCTCACCAACTACCCTCAACTCGAAATTCATGAGTTAACTGAGTTTATCACACTTAGTTAACTATTACAATATATTTTGAGATTAGATTACATTTTATTGTCCATCTTAATTAAGGGATAACTAAAATAGACATGCACCAAATTTAGCCCACACTAGTGTAGGTGCTACTAAGACCTGTGGTCCCACACTAGTGTAGGTGCTGCTTGGACCTCTTGGTCTCACACTAGTGTAGGTGCTGAAATTTCTTGTTGAACTTGAACACTCCCTCTCAAAAAGAAATGGATTATCCTTCACCCCGATCTTGCCTCTAGGGTATTCAAATTTTCTCCTGGTGAGCGTCTTCTTTAGAATATCTACATCCTGATATTTTCCTTGGGAATGTACTAAAGTAACATTATTAGCCTCTGCACACAATATCTGAGATGGTGGTATCGGGTATCTATGTGCTTGGACCTATCATGAAACACAGGATTAATCAAGATTTTAATGCAACTCTGATTATCACAATGTATCACTATTAGATCCATCTGAGAACCAAACAAACCAACCAAGATATTCCTCATCCAGATAGCCTCACATGCAACTTGACTTGCTACCATGTACTCTGCTTTCGATAAATTGAGTGCCACAGATCGCTTCTTCCTGCTGTACCAAGAAACTGATGTCGATCCTATGCTGAAGATCCCTCCTGATGTGCTCTTTCTGTCTGATGGACTGCCTTCCCAATCTGCATCCGTGAAGCCTTGAAGCTTCACTCGCTCTATCCATCTGTACCATAATCCATACTCTGATGTGCCCTTCAGGTATCTCAAGACATGCTTCCCCGCCTTCCAAAATATCTTGGTAGGCTTAACCATTGCTTGACTCAGCTAGTTAACTACGTAGCAAATGTCCGGTCTGGTGTTCACTAGATACATAAATGAACCAACTAACTGTGTGTAGACAATAGCCGCCCACTACCTCTCCAGAAGTAGCATCCTCTTTCCTCCAATTTCCTGGAAGAGGAGTGTCCATGGGTTTTCATCTCTCCATGTGAAACTTACCCAGTATCTCTTTGGCGTACTTGCCTTGAGAAACAAAAATTTGACCATCCCACTACCATATTTCCAAGCCAAGGAAATAATGAAGGAGTCCCGTGTCCTTCATTTCGAAATCCCTTGCAAGATCCTCCTTGCATGAGTGTATCAGCTGCTCATCACCAGTCAAAATTAGATAATAAAAATAAAGAACAGTAATCAATATTTTTCCCTCAACCACAATCTGGTACAACTTTACATCAAATTCACTTTTGGTGAATCCCAGTCTGGTGAAATAACTGTCTATCCGAGTGTACCAAGCACGAGATGCTTGCTTCAGCCCATACAATGCTCTCTTGATTCAACACACATGCGACTCACTATCGAAGATATCGAAACCTTCTGGTTGCTCTATGTACACTTCTTCCTCAATGAATCCACTGAGAAACATGGTTTTCACATCCATATGATGAATGCGCCAGCCCATCTATGCTGAGAGTGCAAGGATGGATCTAATGGAAGAGTACCTTGCAATAGGTGAAAAATTTTCATCACAATCGATCCCCTCGATCTATGAGAACCCCCGAGCCACAAACCTAGCCTTGTATTTCTCCACACTCCCATCAACAACTTGCTTTACCTTGTAGATCCATCTAGATGCAACCGCTGATTTACCGACCGGTGTTGGGACAATCTCCCATGCACTATTCTTGAAAATGAAGTCATACTCCTCCACCATTGCATCAACCCAAATTGGTTGCTTCACTTCCTCCTGAAAGGAAGATGGTTCAGTCACAATATATTTGCTCATAAGAGCCATGTATCTAGTAAACCTATCTGGAGACTGTCTCTATCTACGTTGTGAATTATGGGCTCCTACATTCTATGCAGCATCAAGTCTCAATATATCAACTTCCGTGGTGCACCTTCTACCATTTCTGTTGGATGGCTTTGCATAAGTGTTTTCTGCCACTCCATGATCCTCCGCATGTGGCTACTCCACATATTTAGGCTCATCCTTGGGAACAAAGAGTTCCTCCTCTGAATGCAAATCCAGCTCCCTCTCAAGGGACAATCGCATGGCTTTCTCCTCATCAAATTTTATATCCCGTCACACAATAATCATTCTGCTATTTTGAAAATACACCTGATAGTTGTGGGGAGTTTTAGCGTACCCCACAAAAATCCCAATCTAAGATGTTGGTTCCAGCTTCTTCCAGACGTCTTTGGTCACATGCACATAAACAGATGAGCCAAAAATCTTAAAATGTGAAACATTAGGTTTCTTACTAGTGACAACCTCTTCTGGCGTACTCATTCCAAGTATCCTATGAGGACAAAGGTTTTGCACAAATACCGTTGTGTTGCATGCTTTCGCCCACAGATGCATTAATAGGCCTTGATCATGCAACATCGCTCTTACTGCACCCACAATCGTTTTGTTCTTTCTTTAAGCGACCCCATTCTATTGTCAGTTATGAGGTGCTATCAGTTCTCTTTGAATTCATTCTTTGTTGCATAAGTTCTTGAATTCGTTAGAGATGTATTCACCACCATTATCGCTCCTAATAACCTTCACATAATTCCCCGTGTCTTTCTCCACTAGTGCTTTAAATTCAAGAAAATTTGAGAATGTCTAATTTTTCTTCTGCATGAAGAAGATCCAGCACTTACGAGAAAATTCATCAACAAATATCACATATTACTTATGTTTTGTTGTCGAAGCAACAAAGAATGGTCCACAGACGTCTGTGTGAACTCTCTCAAGGATCCCCAAAGCTCGGTTCTCCTTATTATGAAAGGCGACCTTTACATATTTTCCCATAGTATATCCCTTGCATGTGTTTGACTGCGCAAGTGTATCGTTGGGAATACCAGTAGAAATATGTTGCATGACTTTCAAGGCTCCAAGGTGAATATGGCCCAATATTTTGTGCCATAACTCACCCTCATCCCAGCTCACCACTTTGCCTGTCTTAGCCATAAATGCAACGTAGCCATATACATCCATCTCGTAGAGATTCTTAACTCGAATCCCTATATTCTTGGATTTTCCTGTTGTTTTGTGTCGTGGGAAAGCTTTTCCTTCACTGAAAACAACATTATAGCCTCTATCCTCCGACATTGCAATTGAGACTAAATTTTTCTTTAAACTTGGTACATCCATTACATATTTTAATTGGAAGGGTTTACTTGAATGTCTCTGGAAGGTAATGGTACCAATCCCAGTAGCACTGTACTGCTTGTCATCACCCATTTCAATATGCATCTAGAGATCGTTCTCCTCCAAGCTACTGAAAAGTTCCTTGTCTCCCATCGTGTGAAAGGAAGCACGGTTATCCAAATACCACATAGATCCCAATGCACTTAACTCCATCCATGCGATCAATGAGAATTCAAGCTCAAATTTTGAGGCTAAAGCCTCATCAATTGCAGATCCTCCAACCTTCTTGTTCTTCTTCTTTTGTGGATAGTAGTAGCATAATGCCCATGCTCGTGATAGTGAAAACACTTCACCCTAGACATGTCCCGCTTCTTGCCATCTTTGGACTTAGATTTGGAATGGAATTTCTTCCCCTTGGAAGCCAAATCACAATATTATTCATATTCATTCTTAGATGAAGATCCATTTCTGGTGTTCCGTCTAAACTCCTCCTGCACCAAATCCGACCATAGTCGTTCCCAATCTAGCAGCTTCTCCCTTCCATTGACAGAGTCTTGATAACTGTGCCAACTCTTGGGAAGTCCTAGGACAGCTAAACTCACCAAATCATCATCAGCGACAGTAATGTCAATGCTCCCTAGTTCATCCCGACATTGGACAAACCTTGTTAAATATTTTGGCATGGAGTCGCCTTTCTCCATCTTGATCTTCCTGAGTTTATCTTTCAGTGCCAATTTCCTATGGTCACTGCTGCTCTGAAATAGATCCATCAAAGCCTTCCACATTGCATATGGTGTGTATTTCCCATGGAGGGTTGAGACAATGTGGTCTCGTTCTCCCTCCAATACGATCCTCCTCGCCTTTTCCACTTTCTTTTTCCATGCATCAAGATTTGCAACATCTATCACAACGAGTTTAGGAAAATCATTGTCAATGAATTCCTTCAAGCCATTATCTTCGAGTACTGCCTCCATCCTATCCTTCTAAGAAATATAGTTAGAGATGCACTCGATTGCATACTCCAACCTCAAGCCATTGAAAGCCATTTCGATCATGAATCAGCTGCAGCACCAAGAAATTCCTTCTGTAAATTCGAATTATATACAGTCACAAACTCAACTCCTCCTTTACTATTGTGATTTCCTGTGCTCTGATACCATGTAGAAATTATACAAAAAGCATGTATATCATGGATTAAATCTGATCTAAAAATGTACTAAATTTAAATACTAAATAACCTCTACAAATAAATTGCAGAATTAAAAACACAATCGCCAATTACATAAATCAAAGAAGAATCAATCAAACCACAACACAGATAATTTCCCGGGGAAAGCTTGCTACTCAAAATCCCACTATCTTCTATTGTATATTCAACATGGACACATGAAACAATTACATAAAACTCTTCTCACAAGAGCCCTCCTGTACTCAGATAATTGTCTCACACTATCTCGGATAAAACTGATCAACACTTAGCCAATTTACTGCCTCCAGACAGCCTACCTTACTTGCACAATTCCTGATGAATGCAATCCCTATTCTGTTAGGTCCCTATATTACTAGTATAGTCCCTTATTGTTGTTAGTGTAACCCCCTTATGTTATTATTGTACCCTTGTAACCCCCATTTTGTTATTATTTTTCCCTTAAATTATTATTGTTAGGTCGGCTAGGATTACATTGTGGCCCACTAGGATTACATTATGGCCCCATGGACTCCTATATATAGAAAGGAGGTTTTTTAAATTGTATCATCCAAGAATTTTCCATTTATGTAATGTATTGGAGGTTTCCCCCTCGAAGTGGCTCATTTCTAAGGCGTTGATATCTCTTTTCTTCTATTTTTGGAGCTGGTTACACAACATTTGGTATCAGAGCTTTGGATTCTAGGGTTTTGCTGCTCCAAATAGGTCATCATGGAATTTTCGCTATAACATTTTTTCTACGAAGTTTCAAAAGCTGAAATTTTTAGGGTGTGAAGCCAAAATCCTGAGGGAGATTTTCTAAAAATTTCAGAACTTGGTTCGCAATATTTTCGGATATATGATCTGTGGAAGTTAGGTATGTTTTCAGGCTCCTAAACAGGTCATCGTGGCATTTGCGCTATAAAACGTTTTCTACGAAGGTTCAGAATCTGAAATTCTTATGGTACGAAGTTTAAATCCTGAAGAAATTCTTCAAAACATTTCAGAGCTTGGTTCACAATATTTTTGGAGATATGATCTGTGGAAGGTAGTGCTTTTGTAAGCTCCTGAATTTCATCTCAAAGTGGTGATCGTGGGAAAAGTTAAATAACTATCTCTCTGGGCATCGGATTGGAGTGTCGTCAAAAGTGGTTGCAAGTAAACGGACTGTAGTTTCTTGGCTATCAATTTCAGAGACAAAGGATGAAAAAGTGACACGTGGCAAGTTGTACAATTTCGCTCTACTGAACCAGTCCATAATTAGGTCATTGTGGTAGATTGGACACAACTTTATCTTGGAGAATCCAAATCAGGTCAGACTTGTGGCATTCGAAATATAATTCAGAGGGCTACATTGGTACCGAAAATAAAATATTGAAGTGCTGTAATCACAAATATAATCCAATTTCAATATCGAGCTCCTCAAAAGCAAGAAAAAGGTGTGTATTTTTTTTCCGAATTTCATAAGTCTTGTTTGAAGAATCAATTTGAATTGATTCCAAGGGCATATTGTAGAATAGATATCAGTATTGGGTTCTAAAATATGCCCTATAAAAATAATTCAACACCCATTAAGCCTTCAGAAGGCTCTACTATGACTCATGAAGATGAAGAATTGCAACATGATCTATCAAAATTACAAGAGCAAGTGCAACAAATTTCACTCTTGCAAAGAGCAACAAAAAATGAAATAGAAGTTTTCAAGAAAGGCATGGAAGCTAAGATGGATGGCGTGCAAGCTAGGATGGATGGCATGGAAGATGGCATGGAAGATAAGATGGATGACATGAAATACAACATGGAAAACATGAAGAATGATCTCAAAACAGACATCGAAGGTTTGACAAAGTTGATACAAGAAATGTTTCCTAATGGTGAAAAGATAGTAGAAGAACCTCATGATGAGAACAAAATCAATGTTAATCATGATTTCATAAAATCTAATGTTGGCGGGAAGAACCACCATATTCCAAAACTGGTATGAGGAAGTTCAATGGAAAGGATCATGTAACATGGATACTACAAATGGAGCAATATTTTGATCTCCATAACGTGCAAAACACACAAAAGGTACGCATTGCAACTTTACATTTAGAACAAAATACATTTGTATGGTATCGATGGCTTTGCTCCCGTAAAAAAAATTTCACTTGGTCAATTTTTACAGAGGAAATGATAGCACATTATGAGGATACAAAGAGAAACACCTTCTTTAGCCAATTGATAAATCTCAAACAAAAGGGTTTAGTGGGGCGGCACATTGAGGACTTCCAAAAATTGAATATAAGGGTAACTAATATTCCAGAGGAACACAGGATTGATCTCTTCTTAGGTACTCTAAAGGATAACATCCAACATGAAGTTCGTGTTTTGGAACCTGATTCACTGGAGAAGGCATTCAGGTTGGCAAGAAAAGTTGAATGTAAAATTATGGCGACAAGGAAGCCTACCACTCAATTCTATAAAGAAGGAAGTGTTGCTACGCCTAGATTTCCACAACCTACAAGGTTGACACCACAACAATTGGAAGAAAAAAGAGCAAAGGGCTTTGCTACAGTTGTGATAGCAAATACACTAAAGGTCATAAGTGTGCTGAGAAGAAATTATTTTACATAGATTGTGAAGAGGAAGAAGAAAATGAACAAGAAGAGGATATACACCAGGAACCAACTCTAGAAGAGGAAGAAATGAATCCGACCATATCGTGTAATGCACTGGCAGGAATTACCACTCCTCAAACTCTCAAGATAGAAGGACATATCAAGAAGAAAAAGGTAATAGTGTTGATTGATTCAGTAGCACCCATAATTTTATTCATTGTAAGGTAGCCAAGGAATTAAATTGTTTCCTATACCCAGCACCAGAATGTCAAGTGATGGTTGCAAATGGAGGAACTATAAATTTCTCTCGAAAATGCCATAATATCAAGCTAACCATGGGGGAATATGTATTGACTAGTCAAATGCTTTCCATTCCTATGGGAGGTGTTGATGTTGTACTAGGAGTACAATGGTTACAATCTTTGGGGACGGTAGCTTTTAATTTTCAAGAAATTTTCTTGAAATTTTTTTCAGAAGGAAAGGAAGTCGAATTACGGGGTATTGAAGGGAAGATGGGAAGGATAATAAGCTCTAATGTCATGACAAAGCTTCTAAAGAAAGAACAACGAGGCGTAATTGCACAATTATGCTCACTAGAAGTTCCGACATCAAAATCATCTATTTATGCAGATCTCCAACAAGTCTTGGACAATCATTCCAAGGTGTTTGAAACTCCCAAAGAACTCCCACCTATTCGTGATCATGATCATGCTATTCATTTGATTCCAGGAAGTGTTCCTCCAAACATCAGGCCTTATAGATATCCTTACTTCCAAAAGAGCGAAATTGAACGTATGATTGCAGAAATGTTAGAGGCGGGTATATTCAACCTAGTCAAAGTTCTTTCTCTGCTCCTGTAGTATTGGTACACAAGAAGGATGGATCATGGCGAATGTGTCCAGATTATAGGGAGCTCAATAAGCTCACCATTAAAGACAAATTTCCCATTCCTGTGATCGATGAATTATTGGATGAATTACATGGAGCAATTTATTTTACCAAGTTGGATCTTCGTTCAGGATATCATCAAATTAGAATGAAGACTGAAGATATTCCAAAAACAGCATTTCGAACTCATGAGGGTCATTATGAATATTTGGTCATGCCTTTTGGCCTTACCAATGCACCTTCTACATTTCAAGGGTTGATGAATTCCATTTTCAAACCCTTCCTTAGAAAATTCGTGCTAGTATTTTTTGATGATATACTAATCTACAGCAGGTCTTGGAAGGATCATGTTGAACATGTTGACAGGGTGCTCAAACTATTGCAGGAAAAACAATTATATGCAAAAAAATCCAAATGTTTCTTTGGAGTACAAGAGGTGGAATATCTGGGTCATATTGTATCTCACGAGGGTGTTAAAGTAGACCCTAACAAAATTAAAGCTATTAAGGAATGGAAAGTCCCCACAACCATAAAGAAGTTGCGAGGATTTCTTGGGTTAACAGGGTATTATCGCAAGTTTGTTAAGAATTATGGGAGAATAGCAGCACCTCTAACAACATTATTGAAGAAAGATGCATTTTCATGGACTCCTGAAGCAACTAAGGCCTTTGAACATCTTAAAGAGGCAATGTGCCTAGCACCGGTCTTAGCTACGCCGGACTTCACAAAAACCTTTATTGTGGAATGTGATGCCTCAGGAAATGGAATTGGTGCAGTTTTAATGTAGGAAGGAAGACCCATTGCTTTTGAAAGTCGTCCAATCAAAGGAAAGTATTTACAGAAACCTATTTATGAGAAGGAAATGTTAGCAATACTGCATGCACTAAAGAAATGAGAACTTACCTAATGGGAAGACACTTCAAGGTAAAAACTGATCATGATAGTCTTAAACACTTTTTGGAACAAAGACTATCTTCAAAAGAGCAGCAAAAATGGGTCACAAAGATGTTGGATTATGACTTTGAAATAATCTACAAAAAAGGAAAGCTTAATGTTGTTGCAGATGCACTCTCAAGAAAGAATGAAGAGGTGTGTTAGGTCCCTATATTACTAGTATAGTCCCTTATTTTTGTTAGTGTAACCCCCTTATTGTTATTATTGTACCCTTGTAACCCCCATTTTGTTATAATTGTGCCCTTAAATTATTATTGTTAGGTCGGCTAGGATTACATTATGGCCCCATGGACTCCTATATATAGAAAGGAGGTTTTGTAAATTGTATCATCCAAGAATTGTTCATTCATGTAATGTATTGGAGGTTGCCCCCTCGAAGTGGCTCATCTCTAAGGCGTGAATATCTCTTTTCTTCTCTCTTTAGAGCTGGTTACACAACATTTGGTATCAGAGCTTTGGGATTCTAGGGTTTCGCTGCTCCAAACAGGTCATCGTGGCATTTTCGCTATAAAGTTTTTTCTACGAAGCTTCAGAAGCTGAAATTTTTAGGGTGCGAAGCTGAAATCTTGAGGAAGGTTGTCTAAAAATTTCAGATCTTGGTTCGCAATATTTGAGGAGATATCATCTGTGAAAGTTAGGTATTTTTTCAGGCTCATAAACAGGTCATCGTGGCATTTGCGCTATAAAGTTTTTTGTACGAAGGGTCAGAGTCTGAAATTCATATGGTGCGAAGTTGAAATCCTGAGGAAATTCGTCAAAAAATTTCAGAACTTGGTTCGCAATATTTTTGGAGATATGATCTGTGGAAGGTAGTGCTTTTTCAGGCTCTTGAATTGCATCTCAAAGAGGTGATCGTGGGAAAACTTCAATAACTCTCTCTCTGGGCCTCAGATTGAAGTGCCGTAAAAATTGGTCGCAAGTACACAGATTGAAGTTTCTGGGCTATCAATTTCAGAGACAAAGGACAAAACAGTGACACGTGGCAAGTCGTACAAGTTCGCTCTACTGAACCAGTCCAGAATTAGGTCATTGTGGGAGATTGGACACAAATTTGTCTTGAAGAATCCAAATCAGGTCAGACCTGTGGCATTCAAAAGATAATTCAGAGGGCTACTTCAGTGCTGAATTTCAGATATTGAAAATCTGAAATAACAGAGATAATACAATTTCAATATCGAGCTCCTCAAAGCTAGTAAAAGGTGTGTATTTTTTTCCGAATTGCATAAGTCTTGTTTGAAGAATCAAGTTGAATTGATTCCAAGGGAATATTGTAGAATAGATATCAATATTTGATTCTAAAATGGCCCCTAAAAAGAATTCAACACCCATTAAGCCTTCAGAAGGCTCTACTATGACTCATGAAGATGAAGAATTGCAACATGATCTATCAAAATTACAAGAGCAAGTGCAACAAATTTCACTCTTGCAAAGAGCAACAAAAAATGAAATGGAAGTTTTGAAGAAAGGCATGGAAGTGAAGATGGATGGTTTGAAGAAAGGCATGGAAGCTAAGATGGATGGCGTGGAAGTGAAGATGGACGGTTTGAAGAAAGGCGTGGAAGATAAGATGGATGGCGTGGAAGCTAAGATGGATGGCATGGAGGCTGGCATGGAATCTAAGATGGATAACATGGAAGCTAAGGTCGATGAGAAAATGGAAAACATGAAGAATTTTCTAAAAGCAGACATGGAAAGTTTGACAAAGTTGATACAAGAAAGGTTTCCTAATGGTGAAAAGATAGTAGAAGAATCTCATGATGAGAACAAAATAAATGTTAATTGTGATTTCATAAACTCTAATGTTGGCGGGAAGAACCACCATATTCCAAAGATGGATATGAGGAAGTTTGATGGAAAGGATCCTGTAACATGGATACTACAGATGGAGCAATATTTTGATCTCCATAACGTGCAAAACACATAAAAGGTACGCATTGCAACTTTACATTTAGAACAAAATACATTTGTATGGTATCGATGGCTTTGCTCCCGTAAAAAAATTGTCACTTGGTCAATTTTTACAGAGGAAATGATAGCACATTATGAGGATACAAAGAGCAACACTTTCTTTACCCAATTGATAAATCTCAAACAAAAGGGTTTAGTGGGGCAGCACATTGAGGACTTCCAAAAATTGAGTATAAGGGTAACTGATATTTCAGAGGACCACAGGATTGATCTCTTCTTAGGCAGTTTAAAGGATAACATTCAACATGAAATTCGTGTTCTGGAACCTGATTCATTAGAGAAGGCATTCAGGTTGGCAAGAAAAGTTGAATGTAAAATTATGGAAACAAGGAAGTCGACTACTCAATTCTATAAAGAAGGAAGTGTGGCTACATCTAGATTTCCACAACCTACAAGGTTGACACCACAACAATTGGAAGAAAAAAGAGCAAAAGGGCTTTGCTACAGTTGTGATAGCAAATACACTAAAGGTCATAAGTGTGCTGAGAAGAAATTATTTTACATAGATTGTGAAGAGGAAGAAGAAATGAACAAGAAGAGGATATACACCAGGAACCAGCCCCAGAAGAGGAAGAAATGAATCCGAACATATCGTGTAATGCACTGGCAGGAATTACCACTCCTCAAACTCTCAAGATAAAAGGACAAATCAAGAAGAAAAAGGTAATAGTGTTGATTGATTCAGGTAGCACCCATAATTTATTCATTGTAAGGTAGCCAAGGAATTAAATTGTTTCCTATACCCAGCACCAGAATGTCAAGTGATGGTTGCAAATGGAGGAACTATAAATTGCTCTGGAAAATGCAATAACATCAAGCTAACCATGGGGGAATATGTGTTGACTGGTCCAATGCTTTCCATTCCTATGGGAGGTGCTGATGTTGTACTAGGAGTACAATGGTTACAATCTTTGGGGACGGTAGCTTTTAATTTTCAAGAACTTTCTTGAAATTTTTTTCAGAAGGAAAGGAAGTCGAATTACGGGGTATTGAAGGGAAGCCAGGAAGGATAATAAGCTCTAATGTCATGACAAAGCTTCTAAAGAAAGAACAACGAGGCGCAATTGCACAATTATGCTCACTAGAAGTTCCAACATCAAAATCATCTATTTCTGCAGATCTCCAACAAGTCTTGGACAATCATTCCAAGGTGTTTGAAACTCCCAAAGGACTCCCACCTATTCGTGATCATGATCATGCTATTCATTTGATTCCAGGAAGTGTTCCTCCAAACATCAGCCTTATAGATATCCTTACCTCCAAAAGAGCGAAATTGAACGTATGATTGCAGAAATGTTAGAGGCGGGTATAATTCAACCTAGTCAAAGTTCTTTCTCTGCTCCCGTAGTATTGGTACACAAGAAGGATGGATCATGGCGAATGTGTCCAGATTATAGGGAGCTCAATAAGCTCACCGTTAAAGATAAATTTCCCATTCCTGTGATTGACGAATTATTGGATGAATTACATGGAGCAATTTATTTTACCAAGTTGGATCTTCGTTCAGGATATCATCAAATTAGAATGAAGACCGAAGATATTCCAAAAACAGCATTTCAAACTCATGAAGGTCATTATGAATTTTTGGTCATGCCTTTGGCCTTACCAATGCACCTTCTACATTTCAAGGGTTGATGAATTCCATTTTCAAACCCTTCCTTAGAAAATTTGTGCTAGTATTTTTTGATGATATACTAATCTATAGCAAGTCTTGGAAGCATCATGTTGAACATGTTGACAGGGTGCTCAAACTATTGCAGGAGAAACAATTATATGCAAAAGCATCCAAATGTTTCTTTGGAGTACAAGAGGTGGAATATCTGGGTCATATTATATCTCACGAGGGTGTTAAAGTAGACCCTAACAAAATTAAAGCCATTAAGAAATGGAAAGTCCCCACGACCATAAAGCAGTTGCGAGGATTTCTCGGGTTGACAGGGTATTATCGCAAGTTTGTTAAGAATTATGGGAGAATAGCAGCACCTCTAACAACATTATTGAAGAAAGATGCATTTTCATGGACTCCCGAAGCAACTAAGGCCTTTGAACATCTTAAAGAGGCAATGTGCCTAGCACCGGTCTTAGCTACGCCAGACTTCACAAAAACCTTTATTGTGGAATGTGATGCCTCAGGAAATGGAATTGGTGCAGCTTTAATGCAGGAAGGAAGACCCATTGCTTTTGAAAGTCGTCCAATCAAAGGAAAGTATTTACAGAAACCTATTTATGAGAAGGAAATGTTAGCAATACTACATGCACTAAAGAAATGGCGAACTTACCTAATGGGAAGACACTTCAAGGTAAAAACTGATCATGATAGTCTTAAACACTTTTTTGAACAAAGACTATCTTCAGAAGAGCAGCAAAAATGGGTCACAAAGATGTTGGGTTATGACTTTGAAATAATCTACAAAAAAGGAAAGCTTAATGTTGTTGCAGATGTACTCTCAAGAAAGAATGAAGAGGTGGAAGCATTGCTTTGTGCCATTTCTATTATCCAACCAGATTGGATAACCGAAGCAAGAGATGAATGGAAGGAGGACAAAGATGTATGGACACTCATTCAAAAGTTGCAGCAAGATCCTAGTACATCTGATACATTTAGTTGGAAAAATGATTCCTTATGGTACAAAGATCGCTTATATCTTTGTAAGAATTCCCAACTAAAACAAAAGATTCTTCTGGAATTGCACACTTCTCCTTTAGGAGGACACTCAGGATTTTTAAAAACTTACCACAGGTGAAGAAAGAATTTTTTTGGGATGGCCTTAAATCTGATATTCAAAAGTTTGTGGCGGAATGTTTGGTTTGCCAGCAGAATAAAGTGGAAACAATTAAGACCCCCGGACTTCTACAACCTTTATCCATTCCAAGTCAACGTTGGGAGGAGATTTCAATGGATTTTATCACAGGTTTACCTAAGTCCGAAGGAAAGAGTGTCATCATGGTGGTAGTTGATAGACTTACCAAGCATGCACACTTTTGTGCATTATATCATCCATTTAAAGAAAGTACAATTGCTACTACATTTATGGACAGAATTCAAAAGCTACATGGAAGCCCAAGGGTTATTGTGAGCGACAGAGATCCCATTTTTACTGGAAATTTTTGGACGAAGCTATTTTCTTGTTTGGGTACTCAATTAGCTCATAGCTCATCTTATCATCCGCAATCTGATGGTCAAACGGAGATAGTAAATAAATGTTTGGAAGGATATCTTCGTTGTTTTGTATCTGATAAACAAACACAATGGGTCAAGTGGTTACCTCTCGCCGAATGGTGGTATAACACTTCCTTCCATACTGCAGCAAAAATGACCCCATTTATGGCACTTTATGGATATCACCCACTGTCAATCACATCATATTTAAGAGAAAATTCGATGTTTCAAGCAGTGGAAGATCACATCGAGCATCAACAAGAAGTTCTCCAACTCTTAAAGGATAACCCGAATTTGGCACAAAATCGAATGAAACAACAAGCAGATCAACATTGCAGCGAGAGAAGTTTTGATGTAGGAGACTGGGTATTTTTACGGCTACAACCATACAAACAAATGTCCCTCAAGCAAGCTAAGAAGGATAATAAATTATCGCCAAAGTACTATGGTCTTTACAAGGTGTTGCAAAAGATTGGTACTATGGCATACAAATTGGAGCTTCCTGCTTCTTCGCGAGTACATCCAGTTTTCCATGTTTCATGCTTAAAGAAGGTTATAGGTGAAAATCTTCCAGCTCAAACAATATTTCCAGAACTTGATGAGGAAGGAAAAATCATATTGGAACCTGAAGCGGTCACGGAAACAAGAACTCGACAACTACGGAATCGATCAATTTCAGAGTATCTCATCAAGTGGAAGAACTTACCCACCGAAGATTCTACATGGGAGGATGAGAATTTTATACAGAAGCACCCGGAGCTACTCAAGTGTTGAGGACAACACTTTTTTGAAGGAGAGGGGCATGTTAGGTCCCTATATCACTAGTATAGCCCCTTATTATTGTTAGTGTAAACCCCTTATCGTTATTATTGTACCCTTGTAACCCCCATTTTGTTATTATTGTGCCCTTAAATTATTATTGTTAGGTCGGCTAGGATTACATTGTGGCCCACTAGGATTACATTATGGCCCCATGGACTCCTATATATAGAAAGGAGGTTGTGTAAATTGTATCATCCAAGAATTGTTCATTCATGTAATGTATTGGAGGTTGCCCCCTCGAAGTGGCTCATTTCTAAGGCGTGAATATCTCTTTTCTTCTCTCTTTAGAGCTGGTTACACAACAAGGTGGAAGCATTGCTTTGTGCCATTTCTATTATCCAACCAGATTGGATAACTGAAGCAAGAGATGAATGGAAGAAGGACAAAGATGTATGGACACTCATTCAAAGTTGCAGCAAGATCCTAGTACATCTGATACATTTAGTTGGAAAAATGATTCCTTATGGTACAAAGATCTCTTATATCTTTGTAATAATTCCCAACTAAAACAAAAGATTCTTCTGAATTGCACACTTCTCCTTTAGGAGGACACTCAGGATTTTTAAAAATTTACCACAGGGTGAAGAAAGAATTTTTTTGGGATGGCCTTAAATCTGATATTCAAAAGTTTGTGGCGGAATTTTTGGTGTTCTAGCAGAATAAAGTGGAGACAATTAAGACCCCGAAACTTCTACAACCTTTATCCATTCCAAGTCAACATTGGGAAGAGATTTCAATGGATTTTATCACAGGTTTACCTAAGTCCAAAGGAAAGAATGTCATCATGGTGGTAGTTGATAGACTTACCAAGTATGCACACTTTTGTGCATTATCTCATCCATTTAAAGCAAGTACAATTGCTACTACATTTATGGATAGAATTCAAAAGCTACATGGAAGCCCAAGGGTTATTGTGAGTGACAAAGATCCCATTTTTACTGGAAATTTTTGGACGGAGTTATTTTCTTGTTTGGGTAATCAATTAGCTCATAGCTCATCTTATCATCCTCAATCTGATGGTCAAACTAAGATAGTAAATAAATGTTTGGAAGGATATCTTCGTTGTTTTGTATCCGATAAACAAACACAATGGGTCAAGTGGTTACCTCTTGCTGAATGGTGGTATAACACTTCCTTCTATACTGTAGCAAAAATGACCCCATTTATGGCACTTTATGGATATCATCCACCATCCATCACATCATCTTTAAGGGAAAATTCGAAGGTTCAAGCAGTGGAAGATCACATCGAGCATCAACAAGAAGTTCTCCAACTCTTAAAGGATAACCCGAATTTGGCACAAAATCGAATGAAACAACAGGCAGATCAACATCGCAGCGAGAGAAGTTTTGATGTAGGAGATTGGGTATTTTTACGGCTACAACCATACAAACAAATGCCCCTCAAGCAAGCTAAGAAGGATAATAAATTATCGCCAAAGTACTATGGTCCTTACAAGGTGTTGCAAAAGATTGGTACTATGGCATACAAATTGGAGCTTCCTGTTTCTTCGCGAGTACATCTAGTTTTCCATGTTTCATGCTTAAAGAAGGTTATAGGTGAAAATCTTCCAGTTCAAACAATATTGCCAGAACTTGATGAGGAAGGAAAAATCATATTGGAACCTGAAGCGGTCACGGAAACAATAACTCGACAACTACGGAATCGATCAATTTCAGAGTATCTCATCAAGTGGAAGAACTTACCCACTGAAGATTCTACATGGGAGGATGAGAATTTTATACAGAAGCACCCAGAGCTACTCAAGCGTTGAGGACAACACTTTTTTCAAGGAGAGGGGCATGTTAGGTCCCTATATTACTAGTATAGTCCCTTATTGTTGTTAGTGTAACCCCCTTATTGTTATTATTGTACCCTTGTAACCCCCATTTTATTATTATTGTGCCCTTAAATTATTATTGTTAGGTCGGCTAGGATTACATTGTGGCCCACTAGGATTACATTTTGGCCCCATGGACTCCTATATATAGAAAGGAGGTTTTGTAAATTGTATCATCCAAGAATTGTTCATTTATGTAATTTATTGGAGGTTTCCCCCTCGAAGTGGCTCATTTCTAAGGCATTGATATCTCTTTTCTTCTATTTTTGGAGCTTGTTACACAACATATTCTTTAGGAATTTTGGCCTTCCTAAACTGCGCAAGGATCATGGGAAATCTAATGGGTGTTTGGTTGCATCGGTGCAACCCAAAAATCCTACAACTGATAGTCAACTTCCCTTTCACCTAGATCTCAACTGGGTCTCACTGGAACTGACATGCATGTAGCTAATAATAGTAAATCCTCGGTTGCATGTGAGATCATTGATTGTGAATTAATTAATATTTAATTCACTTGATCTCTCACTAGTGTATCTATCAGTTACAACTAGCACAATTGAGTTTAACTCACTTAACTGAGTTAAACTGTTTACAACCTGCATTAATTAATGCACCACTGCACTTCAAACTCTGTTACAACTAGAGTTACTCTGCATGCCTCACCAACTACCCTCAACTTGAAATTCATGAGTTAACTGAGTTTATCACACTCAATTAACAGTTAAAGTTATTTGAGATTAGATTACATTTTATTGTCCATCTTAATTAAGGGATAATTAAAATAGACATGCACCAAATTTAGTCCACACCAGTGTAGGTGCTACTAAGACCCATCGTCCCGCACAAGTGTAGGTGTTGCTTGGACCTCCTAGTCCCACACTTGTGTAGGTGCTGAAATTTCTTGTTGAACTTTGACAAAAATGGGCCTCCTAAGAAAAATGTACAACCAAAATAAACTTTATAAGGACCAATAGGATTAAAATGATGATGTCAACCATGGGGGATGATTCACCATTTTTTAAGTAAAAGGGTAAAAGGATTAAAACATATTAAAATAATAAAACTACTTTTTCAACTTATCTCCCAAATTTTTTACTCACATTTCGAGCGAGAGTACTCATTGGATGAAAAATTTAATTCCTCATCCAAGGAGTACCCATGTTGCATACTTTCGATGGACCTTGCTACGTGAAAAATGAGAAATACATGAAAAAACGTGATTGCAATCACGTTTTTCATGTATTTCTCATTTTTCGTGTAGCAGGGTCCATCAAAAGTATGCAACATGGGTACTCCTTGGATGAGGAATTAAATTTTGCATCTAACAAGTACTCCCGTTTGAAATTTGAGTAAAAACTTTGGGAGACAAGTTGAAAATATGAGTTGAAATTTTTTTTTTTTTTTTTTTTTCCTTCTAAAATTTGATGATGTAATCAAATATTATTTTATTATTTCCACTATTATTTTATAATTTCCTTAGGAGGCCCATTTTAGACCTCAAAATTCCTCTAATTGATGCATTGATTTCAGCGTAGAATTTGTTTTCTACTCTTATTTAACTGCTTTCATTAGATGCATTGATTTCAGTGTAGATGTTGATTTATGATTTGATGTAATTGGATGTATCATGGTATATTAATTTTAAAGTGATTGGATTAACAATTCACATTGATTTTAGTGTAAGCACAAAAAATTATTGGCAATGTACATTGATTATTTTGTTTTAGTAATTCAACCTATTAATATTGGAGAGCAAGAGAGACAAGGTATGATGTTTACTACAACAACTCGAGCTAAAGATTTGAATGGCTTACGATTTCAATTGTCCTTTTCATATTAATCTATATGAGAAAATGAAAAAACTAACAAGGGTAACAATAAGAATAGTAGAAGAAAATAGTTTGAGATTGATCACAATGAAGACTATTTGTAATTAATTGCATTCTTATTATTCACATTTTCTATGATTAAACACTATTACATTGTCACTTTGTGTTCAAAATTTTTATTTCATCATTTTTCATCATTAAAAATATTAACAATATTTATCATCTCAACAAACTGAGGTAAAGTTACTAAGAAAATTTAAAATTAAAATGACCAGATTAATCTTAGACATATTTAGCATATTTAAAATGATTATATTAATATTATATTTTACATATTATTAATAAAATTAATCATATCTTCAATATATTTTCCTTGGCCGCACACGACTGAAACCAACCTAGATCCATCTTAACTCTGGATCTATCAAGCGCCGAGAGGGATCAAATATCTCGAGGTGCAAACATTTCCTCAATTTTTGCACTCGAAAAAGAGGTTTTCACCTTGAGAGATTTAATCCCTCTCAGTGCTTGATAGATGTTGGAAACCTAATCATTCTAGGGTTAGTGTGGAAGATGAAGAGTTTTAGGGAGTCCAAGAGACCCTGGAATATGGAATCCAATGGTCACTCCATTGTATGTTAAATATGTATCATTGTGAGTAATAGAGAATCTCATGTTTTATCTTTCACCTTGTGTGCTTACCATGCCTATGTTTAACTTGGTATTAGAGCATGTGATCTCCTCCCCTGATCAAGTGTGAGCCACTTGTTTTTATGGCCAGTTTTGTCTACCTAGGCAATGATTAGAACTGGATCAAGGACCTAAGGATTAGCTCAAAATTAAAAGTTACAGGATTGGCTTGAAACCAATATGGTTGCATAGGTCTCATCTTCCTAATTCTGGTTCCGCAAATGGTTCGAAAAATAGACACCATATGAAGAAATTATTGCACTTTGAATGCCGAGTGGGTCCGGCAGAGCACGGAGGGGCCAACCATCCTCCCATGGAACCTCATCATATGACCAGTGTGAGAGCTTAATGTTAAGAGCGCTTAAGGAGCCTAATCTCAGGTTTAATATTTAATTAAGCTTTAGTTAAGTGGAGTTTAATATGGCAGATATTCTTGAGGCACTCCCAAATTTAGGTGGACTTCCACTTTTAGTGGAGGAAATTGGGGCAAAGTTGTTTTGGTCATAACTCTCTCATTATTGAACCAAATTGGATGAAATGTTAGTCAATTTTCGGTCTCTTTGACCTCCTAAACACTTTGGAACAGGTTTGAGGTCGAACAGAGGTCATCTTCAGTATTTTTTTCTTTAGAGAAGATGAAGGGGCCATTAAGGCCACCATGAGACCAAATCAGTTTGAGGCCTAGCGAGGGGAGTTAGAGTCTTTTTCTAGAGTTTCAATAATATAAATTGGATAATTAAGATGTTATAAATCTTATGATATGGTTTTCAGAGCCCGTAGAGAATGTTTGAAGGCCGAAAAGCTTCAGTAAAGTTCCAGGGGTCATTATTGCCAACAGCAGTGCATGGCTTAGAAAGAGTTGTTTGAGACCATTTACAGTGAACCAGTGGTCATTATTGAATTAAAACATCATTATGAATCTATTTATAGTGGTTTCAGCAAGTGTTAAAGACTTTTATAGGTGTAAAACTCAGCAGAGACATTTTCATTAACCCTAGTGCCATGGGGTGCTGATAAGTGATTGAGGCGAAAATGGAGAAGCTGGAGGCTATTTTTGATGAACCAAAACTCTATATTGACTATTTCAGTCATTTTTGAACCAATGGAAGTGGTTTCAGAACATTTTGAGAACTTCTAGAGATCGAAAAGCTGATTTGAAGTTCTGGGCAACCTTGGGCGAACTGTGGAGGATAGCTTATTTGGGGAATGCAGTGCTCAATTTGAGAAATTTATCAGTTTATAGTTGACGTATGATTTGTATTGGATATAGAAAGAGTGGTTTCAGTGATAGAAACAGAATTTTGAGGGATTTTGTGCCATTTAGAATCTCAGAGAATCTTAGTGCACCGACAGAAGGAAATGTGTTAACAGGAGCCTAAAGCTATTTGCAAAATTTGGACAACCATTAGAGGGATGTTAAATGGTATTCTCAGCCCTTTAAATGATTTTTTTATTCATTGGTGTTAAGCATAAAACTTGTAAAAGAAAAATTACCTTAATCCCAAAGAGTCAAGTCTAGTTGACAAGACTCAAAGGAGACGTAGCCCACGAGATTTCGGGTGAAATCCTATATTATATTGTTGTTGTGTTTAATGGTTTTATTGCTGAATTATGTTGCTGTTATACTTGTTAAATTGCAGTGAGAAAAAATAAAATTAAGACACATAAACATTGAAAAAAAAAAAAAAAACATACACCACTTTCAAGCCAAAATTCCGCAAAACGTCAAGTTCAAGCTAGATCATTTTAATATAAACTTAGTGGTAGGTTTTTGAAATACATACAAGTTATCCAAACCATTTTCAGATCAGGTTGGTATTAGAGCACTTGGTTTCTTTATTGACATAGCAGTTGCTTGATTGAATAGCTTGAAAGGTGTTTAAACAGTGTAAAAGATTGACTGTTTTACTGTTTGCAAATTGATTGTTGTTTGAGTTTGCTTGAGTTTTGGGGATAGCTACTGAATAGCTAAGTCTTGGAGAGAAAAAAAAGGAAGAAAGAGTTGAAGGCTTCTTCCTTACCCCAAAGTACCTTATGGTCAACATTGGAACACAAACCCGCTTGACGATTGTTGTTAAGAAGCTTTTGGAGTTTGTTTGTTGTTTGGCTGCTTGAATAAGAGTTTTTCTTTACAACCATTTGGTTAAAAAAAATATTTGTCATTTGTTTAAAAAGCTTTGAGAACATTGTTGAAGTTTATTTTTTTCATTGACATCATAATGACAACTTCTACAAGTGAAGTTTCCTCCTTCACAATATTCTTCGATGATGATATGAAGCGTGAATTTATTATATTGAAGGACATGGTGTAGATTTTGTTTGAGAATAAACGAGAAAGCACTGAACTTCGTGAATAGTTGTTTGCCATGAAGGAAGAGAAGGAAAATTTTCTTCAAATATTGCATGGTATGGAGAGGCAACTCCATCAAGCCCAAGAGGCTTTGACCAAGAAAATGCATGAAGGCAAGGGATTAGGCAAGCATGCACAAGGCATGGTTGATCCCATTTCAGTAGAGGAACGACCCAAGAATCTTGGTCTTGGTTATGTACAGTTTAATGGCGAAGACTCCAAATCCTTGAAGGCATGTGATGCCACTTTAAAGAGAACTTTTATTCCAAGTTCTAAGATGCAAATATGTCAAATTTGTTTCAAAGATTATTTCCATCTCTTTAAGCCTTTGTTGCAGCAAGAAGATGGAAGACATGTAGCTTATGGCGAGCATGCAAGTTCATACAATTTTCAAGACAAGAATGATGATGTTAGTCTGCAAATGAAAGTTGTAGCCTCTATTAGTTCATCTTCTCATGAAGAAAAAAACGATGAACTTTCAAAGCAACACAAGAGGTATAAATCTTCTCATGATCAATTTGATTATGTTTTTGCAAAGCATGATAATTTTGCATGCTTAAATGGAAGAAATATTTTATGTACATATTGTGGTTGATTTAACCATCATGTTTCGAGATGCTAGATGAAGAAGAAATCATATAGGAAGCAGATGAGGCAAAGACAAATTTCAAAGAAGGTGCATAATATTTGCACATTTTTCCAAAAGAGGGGACATGTTGTCTCCCATTGTTGGAATTTGCATCCAACTAGTTGTCCAAAGCACATGCAGCAAGAGGACAGTAAGATTGGCGCAAGTGGAGCTATGGATTTCATTATCGATGTGAAAATGGAAGATTCACATGAAGAAGTGTTGCAGCAACAAAAATCGCCATGGAAGTGGCTTGGAAAGAAGTGGATGGACTTCTTAACACATTAAAAAATACTCGTTTGTACATATGCGCATTTCGGTTGTATACATGTATTTGTGTTGAAAATAGTTTGATGCAAGATTGCATATAAATTCAGTTCAGTTGAAGGAATTTATTTGTTGTTGAAAAATTTCGCCATGGAGGTGTAAAAGATGAGTATGATACTCAGTTATATTGCAGCAATATTTTTTAGTTCAGCTCTTATAGTCACCCACATGTTTTTGGGATTATGTACTTGTTGGTACTTGAAAGGAAGAGTTGAAGGTGTACATGTGCATGGAAGTTGTATGTGTAAATAGTGAACTGTAAATAGGTTCATTGTACATTGATACATGCACATGTGGTTGTCAAGATGTATCATGTTGTTTATCGACTTGTGTCGATTGTGTTGCACACTTTTTACATTGATTTTGTGTCAATTGTATAGCACATTTTATGACGACTTGTTGTTGATGTCGCATGTTGCATGACTTATGTTTGAGCCACCTTAGATCATGATCAAGGTAGCAATATTCAGATTCCTTCTGCAAATTTCTCGCCAGAAATTTTCTGAGTGAGTGCAAGAAAGGCAACTCTTGACAGGAGGATAATAATTGAGGAAGGGAAGTGTCAATTGCTTTCTAGTTGTGGTTAAAATTCACTAGCCATGCGAGGCAAATGTTTGGAGGCTAAAGAGAAGAGGATGTAGTACTCTCATTTTCTGTACAAATCAATTTCAGTATTCTAGCGGGCTTTTGGGGTCCAAAAGCTTCTCATTTTGGAGGTGTGATCAGAACTAGATCAAGGACCTAAGGATTAGCTCAAAATTCAAATTTATGGGATTGGGTTGAAACTAATATTTTTGCATAGGTCTCATCTTCCTGATTTCGGCACCACAAACTTTTCAAAAAATGGACACCGTATGAAGAAGTTATTGCACTTTGAATGTCGAGTGGGTCTGGCGAAGCACGGAGGGGCCAACCCTCCTCCCATGGAACCTCATCATATGACCAGTGTGGGAGCTTAATGTTAAGAGTGCTTAAGAAGCCTAATCTTAGGTTTAATATTTAATTAAGCTTCAATTAATTGG
Organism: Pinus albicaulis; assembly: GCA_034641835.2. Classification (NCBI taxonomy): domain Eukaryota; kingdom Viridiplantae; phylum Streptophyta; class Pinopsida; order Pinales; family Pinaceae; genus Pinus; species Pinus albicaulis. The sequence goes on along the minus strand of CM076569.1, from coordinate 64,909,875 downwards.
AGTTTAATATGGCAGAGATTCTGGAGGCGCTCCCAAATTTAGGCGGACTTCCACTTTTAGTGGAGTTAACTGGCAGTTGCTCCACATTTAGTGGAGGAAATTGGGGCAAAGTTGTTTTGGTCATAACTCTCTCATTATTGAACCAAATTGGATGAAATTTTAGTTAATTTTGGGTCTCTTTGACCTCATGAACACTTTGGAATATTTTTTAGGTCGAACAGAGGTTATCTTCAGCAGTTTTTTCTTTAGGGAAGATGAAGGGGCTATCAGGGCCACCATGAGACCAAATCAGTTTGAGGCCTAGCGAGGGGAGTTAGAGTCATTTTCTAGAGTTCCAATAGTCTAAATTGGATAATTCAGATGTTCTGAATCTGATGAGATGGTTTGTAGAGCCTGTAGAGAACGGTTGAAGGCCGAAAAGCTTCAGTAAAGTTTCAGGGGTCATTATTGCCAGCTTTTTCCAGCAGCAGTGCAGGGCTTAGAAAGAGTTGTTTGAGATCATTTATAGTGAACCAGTGGTAATTATTGACTGAAAACATCATTATGAATCTATTTACAGAGGTTTCAACAAATTTTAAATACTTTTAAAGGTCGAAAACTCAGCAGATACATTTTCATTAAGCTTAGTGCCAGGGGGTGCCGATAGGTGATTGAGGCGAAACCGGAACAGCCGGAGGCTACTTTTGATGAAAAAAAACTCTGTCTTGACTATTTCAGTGATTTTGGAACCAATGGAAGTGTTTTAGAACATTTTGAGAACTTATAGAGCTCAAAAAGCTGATTTGAAGTTATGGGCAGCCCTGAGCAAATCGTGGAGGATGGCTTATTTGGGGAATGCAGTGCTCAATTTGAGAAATTTATCAGTTGATAGTTGATGTCGGATTTGTATTGGATATAGAAAGAGTGGTTTCAGTGATAGAAATAGAATTCTGAGGGATTTTGTGCCATTTAGAAGCTCAGAGAAGCTTATTGCACCGACAGAAGGAAATGTGTTAACAAGAGCCTAAAGTTGTTTGCAGAATTTGGACAACCATTAGAGGGATGTTAAATGGTATTCTTAGCCCTTTGAATCATTTTTGTATTCATTGGTGTTAAGCATGAAACTTGTAAAATAACAATTACCTTAATCCCAAAGAGTCGAGTCTAGTTGACAAGACTCAAAGGAGACGTAGCCCACGAGATTTCGAGTGAACTCCTATATTATATTACTGTTGTGTTGAATGGTTTTATTGCTGAATTATGTTTCTGTTATACTTGTTAAATTACAGCAAGAAAAAATAAACTTAAGACACATAAACAGTTAAAAAAAAAAAAAAAAACCCACTTTCAAGCCACAATTCCACAAAACATCAAGTTCAAGCTAGATCATTTTAATATAAACTGAGTGGTAGGTTCTTGAAATACATACAAGTTATCTAGACCATTTTTAGATCAGGCAGAGTGCATTACAATTCTAAATATCTACTGGTCTAATCTAGATATTCTCCTATGATACGGGTTCGTTCTGTCGATCTGCGTACTGGTCGGACCACACTAGGTGTTACTCTGTCAACGCTGCCCTTGCTAGAATGAATTTCTCATTCTATCTGTCAGTTCTGATGCTTTCCATTTTTCCCACTTCATTGTTTCCCGCCTCTTTCACATAAACACCTTGTCCCTCAACGATATTTGTGCCATTCTCTATCTACCAGTTTGCATTTTCCTTTATGCATATATGTTAGTGCTATTAATCAAACAAAACAAAGGTATCATGTAGAAAATCTTTCCACAATTAGCGTTGCTACACACCAATGTTTACTCTGCTCTTGGGTTAAGAAAAAAAAAAAGTTTCTCTCATTCCATCAGTTCTCACGAGTTTGAATTGGAGTTTTTTCTACTATCTTAACTCACGTTCGGTTCAATATTACATTGCTGGTATTCAATGCGCGCTTTCTCTCGTAGCCACAGATAATTCATTTTGAACGGGAAAGGTCGTGAGTTCCAATGATTTTTTAAGTGGACTATGAATCTTTTGTTGAATGCCTGCACAATTAATGCTTCATATAACGCTCATAGAACATTACTTCTTCTTCTTACTATGCACACATGAGGAGCATCTCTAAAATTTTGTGATTGATAGAAAAGATAGGTAACCCCAAATTCCACAAGCTTGGTGGTTCATGTGTTGTAAAATTAAACTGAAGGCGCCCATGAGTTGATCTTTGTCGTCTCTGTTTGGGAGATATAGCAATTCCTGCATGATTTCGACCCTCTCCTTTGAGAATCAGTGCCTCAGCATACCATCGCTATCGTTGCTCTCCACAATCGACTTCTGTTCATGTAGGTTAATACCTCTACCACAGTTGACTCTGTTCCCCGACTCCATACCACTGGGCCTCTACCCCTCGGTGTAGTCGACATCACCTATCCCGAACACGTGACTCCTTTTACGCACACTGGTGTTTTTCACCTCTCCCATCGGTCATACGTTTCTATTTATTACATAGTTGGACCCTCTATATTTCTAATTTCTCATCGATCTTGTGTCGTGGCATCGTTGCCCATACACTGCCACCACAATAGTCGACTCCCTTTCACTCTTCCTAATGACCAACACTTTTCAGATAAACTATTGTGGATAAGAATGACCAACACTTTAAAGTTGTTTCCCTCGACCGGTGAGGATGAAGTATTCTTCTTAATGTCATCTCTCTTTATGGGTTCAACAATACCTTATCAAAGGTTTCTTACCATTACCTTTGGGTTCCCCATTTCACAGAGCGAAGTTGTATGGTATCAACATATTGGAGGCGGAGAGCATCGAGGAGGGAGCAGAGAGGAGTGGCGTTGAGCCATGATCTAACCGCAAGAGTGTATGTAAACTACCAAAGGCAGAAGTAGACAATATTGGACCTACAAGCTTCCTTTAATAGTGCGTTTAATACTCCTACATTTTGATGCATGGCTATTCCATTCCAATGTGTATACGAGGTTTGTGGGATTTTCATAAGATATTGAAGTACTACCATATGTACATACTGCATTAGATTGAGATTTTTAAGGTATCAAGAATTCAAAGAGCCAATGTCAGTAGATAGTTCCTTTTTAATGGACCAAATTGATAATTTATTAGAGTTATTAAGAACTCTAATCACATCTATTGCTGAAAGAAAACTTTAAATCAATAAGGATACTTTGTCTGATATTAGAGTTTGTTTGCAAAATGAACAAGAAAACATTGAATTTTTGCAGTTGGAGTCTCAACTTCAGCAAGATGAGCTTCAGCATAACAGTTGTCATTCTAAAATGTTTTTTGTTCAGAACATTGAGACAAACTCCCATCAGCAACAAGAAATTGTTCACATCACTGAGCCCAATACAAGAGCAGATTTGAATGCAAAAGAAAAAATCCAGCCTGCACTTCCCAAGCCTATCATCAAACCTTGGGAAGAGCTTGCCCATAACAAGCACATAATAGGTCTTGGATATGACAAGGAGGTGTACTTTCATATTCCAGATTATTCCAAGCCCATCTAGTTTCAGGGTGTTGGATTTCTTTATGGAAGTTCACCTTCAGTTGTTCCATATTCTGCTCCTCTTCCACAACAACCACAACATATTATGAAATGCCAACAATGTGACCAATTTGGCCATATGAAAGATCATTGTATTGATCTTCACCCATGTAAGCATTTTCATAAAACCTCTCGTTCTTCACACATATGCTTCAGAAACAAGCCTCCTTCAAGAACAAAGATTCATCTTGGCTGGATCGCTTCTTGGCAATGGGCATCAACAACGAAGAAGATATTTCAGTCATATGTCAGAATCTCTTCTAGAATATTAAAATACCTTGCAGTTTATTTTTCGCTATCATCTCACCTTGTATCTGATAAGGGGAGAAATGATGGTCATCTACAAGCTTCAAATCCACTTCAAGCGAGCCTAAGCCACAACCTGCCATTCCAGATTCATAGTTGTAGCCATAGACACAAATTCCCATGAGCATGCCTTTAGTTGGTGGTCAACCTTAAACCATCTATGTGAGGTTCAGCTTCTTCCTCTTCAAATAACCGGGGACACTTCCTCTAGTAGAAGACTTCAACTTCTTGCCAGTTTTGGAGGAGTTCCGGGAAATGCATCAAGCATTCCAAAGTTGATGGTCATCCTTAAACCATCGCCGGTTGTAGGTCTCCCTTCTTCTAGGTTGAAGGTATCACCCTTCAAATAATTAGGAGCACTTCCTATAGCAAAAGACCTCAACTTCTTTCCATATTTGGAAGATTTTTGGGAACTGCACTAAGTGTTCCAGTGTTGGTGGTCATCCTTAAACCACCTCCTTATGCCAACATTTCAGAGAGCTCATTCAGCCTAGTGTTTCTATGCATACTTTGGATATTTCTATTACAACTCTCTTCTTTGACTCATAAATACCCCTTCGGATTAAGGGAGGGAATGTTGGACATCTAATCCTTCTAGGGTTAGTGTGGAAGATGAAGAGTTTTAGGGAGTCCAAGAGACCCTAGAATATGGAATCCAACGGTCACTGCGTTGTATGATAAATATGTATCATTGTGAGTAATAGAGCATCTCATGTTTTATCTTTCACCTTGTGTGCTTACCATGCTTTTGTTTAACAATAGATTGAGAGTTAAGATGGATCTAGGCTGGTCATTAAAACGTTACATTAATTCGATGTAGGAGTTTCTATTTCGACCTCAAGTGGATGGGACGACGTCTAATTTTTTTTTTTAATTTAATTGGATGGTTGGATTTAATCTGGATGATTATTCCTATAATATGCTTCGTCTGAGTGTGAGATCGGGAGCTATGGCACGAAGGAGAGCGAATTGATGAAAAAAAAATTATTTAGTTTTAGGGCGGTGGAATTTGGTTGCTGCTCTTAACATGGCAGTGATTTATTTGTAACGTGGCCATGTCCCTGCAATCAATTTGAACTTTTCCTCCTCCTCAATAATGGATGAAAAAGTGACTAGCATGTTCAGATCACTAGTAAATTGCACATATTAATAGAATATTTCTCATTTTATGACTTATTTTTCCATGATCAGAGTGCTCCTAGAAATGGACTGGAAATCTTCTTCCATACCAAACGACTAGAAATCTTCTTCCATACCAAACAATCAGTCTGTCTCAACAAAATATGCTCCCATTTTAACTGTAACAACAGAAATTTGATCTCCCACATTTCATTCCAAAATGTGGAGAAAGTGAAATCTTTAGCTTATGTTGTCGGCGTTTAGCATTTTCAAAGCAACAACTTACTTCATTGAGATCACTGGTGCCATTAAAAATTCCCCATGTTTGAGAAAGGCCATGACCTTTCTCACTTTTTTGCAGAAGCACTTATTCCATGAAAAAACAATGATACAGTACTATTCAAATTTTGTTTAATAGATCTTACAAACTGTCTTGGTTGTTTTTTAGAACATTTCATGGAAGGTATATAGATTTATAAATGAAATTACCCATTCATGTGTCTGTCTGTCTCGTGGGATGATTTTTAGAGTGGATTTGTTAGGTCTCTATAATTTATTAGCAAGATTGGGAGAGTCCAATCACAGAGTTAACATCATTTCAACAAAACTTTGGGATTCTAGGATCTAGCCCTCCTGAATCTGGAGAGGGATCTCTCCAATATGTACAAAGATGGATATTGTCTTTGAAAAGCTTAAGGTAATGATATTAGGCTAGTTATGAAGGCCAAGGGTTTTGTTTTGTTTTGGATGGTTGAGCATGAAATGTTACTTGAGGGGAAAGTCCTAAGTGCAAAAAGTTTCGAAAGTGAGAAGTTGCAAGAAAATAGAACAGTTTTGGCAGATAGATAGATATAACGCTGGTTTTTAGTCCATTGGGCTATGGAGTCATATCTGGGCTTTAATTGAACAACAACATCAAGTGTGATCCAAGGGGCTAGTCATCTATGTCTAAGGATCTCTTTAAATTTTGATTTATGGAATGGAGTGGTACATCAAGAAGGGGAATTAAACAGATGCAGAACGAAGAGCAGCCTAGGATCTGATAAGTACTTTTAAACCGGTCAGCCTTTGACGAACACTTAAGGAGGACACGAAAGCAGACTAGGATCTGACAAGTACTTTTAAACCGGTCAGCCTTTGACACACTTCCAATAGAAAACATACAAAACAAGGGGAAACAAAAAGATAACACAGAATGGTCTAAGATCTAGCAAGTGCTTCTAAACTAGCCAGCTTTAAACACATTCCAAGGGAAACAATCTGTTAGTTATGCAGACAAGTCTGGGACCAGGGCTAACCATATCTTCCTTCAGTTCATCATCACATAACATATACTGAAAGTAACGTTCAGAAATAATATTCAGCTAAGACGATAAAATGAGGGAACGCCAACATTCTCATGCCTAAACTGAATTAAGTCATTCCTGAATAACACAGATTGGAAGAAAACATTCAAATAAAGATTTCTCAGCCAGAGAAGGTTACTGATATACAGCAGGTCCTAACCCTGTTTAAACTGTTCTTTACAGTGGAAAATGAAACAATATGAAAACAGAAATAAAACAACAAGTTACAAATGAGAATAACATCACCGTCAATATAGATCAGGATCCCATGAAACAGACTTTATATTGATGTCAAACCAGCTACAAACTTCAAGTCCAATGTTTCAGTCCAGCAATCATCTTCACTATTCAACCTAACTACTCTAGCACAAACAGAGCTTCAAGGGCCAGTGAATACTATGTACAAATAGAAGTCTCAAGCTCAAGTGTATTTCAAAGTTCTGCAACCAACAACTCCTCATCTTATGTAGAAGTACTTATAGGAAGATGAGGAGGTGAGATTTTAACAAAATATCTCAAGGACAGTTAATGCAGAGTGAAGAATTATCGGCCCTTTGAGAGGCTCGAGGGAAAAATTTACAGGTGGATCACTACATTAACTTTTTCACAATAAATATCAAAGCTCGGTGGAAGCTTTATTTGACTTTGAGGCTCTGTGTATGTTTTGGAATAACTCTGCAGATATTTATTCATTGGTTTCCTTGCAGAAATAACCTCTTGGCAATGTTGGAGGCAGATATTTCTTCGAGCAATAACTTTGGCCTCTGTTCTGAATGGTTTGAGACAACAGGTGGCTCGGTGGTAGCTGAGGAATCAATTTGCCTCAGATGTGGCGGTGGAGGCTTTCTGTCTGATAAAACACTTTAGGTTTTTCCTTTAAACTGTGTTTTAGATTGGGGATTAGGCTTTTGATAACTGTCTTAGCCGTAATCCCCATAAAAACTGTCTTCAATCTTCATCTGCCGTGCTTTATTCTCAAAACTGATACTCTTTAACTGTGTTTGATTTAAAACAGTGTCTTGTCGATGTGCAGACCCGCACTGGGCTTTACGGCATCAATACTCATAGAGTACTGACGAAACATGGAATAGAGCCCCGTGAATGGCTTCTTTAAGATAGCTCGAAGGCACAGGAAACGTCTTTCCCATCCCTCGGCTTTCCTTCATTCTATAATGGAAAACCATTAAAACACCTGCAAAACACAACAACAGTTAAGAAATCCTACGGGAATAGGTTTAAACTGCTTCGGATGGCGGGGGAGGAGCGTAGCCGTCGGATGAAGGCAACCAACGGTGGAGATCTGCATAGAAAGGAAAAAAGGATAGCGGGAGAAGAATAAGGAGGAGCAGTTTTGGACCGTCCGATCTGGACACGTGGACGGTCCAGATCTAATCGGAAGGTCTCAATCGGGGGTGGCAGAAAAGAGGATGCGATTGAACTTCCAGTGCGATTAAGCGCTGGCCGTTGATCTGCAGATCAGATCGACGGCGGAAAATGAATCGGCGGGTTTTGAAATGGTGGTAGGACTTGCGATCGGAGGGAATAAGGGTTGTTGGATAGGCGGGAAATGGACGGTCCAGAGTTAATCGGAGGATCGCAATCGAGGAGGTCACAAAACAACATGCGATTGAAACTTTGCGATTGAGCCCTTTGCGATTGAGCGTTGGCCGTTGATCTGAGGACCAGATCAACGGCGGGGAATAAATCGGAGGTAATCGCAAGGGGGTGAAACAATTGCGATGTGATTTTGCGCGGACCGCTGGATCAAGGATTAGATCAATGGGCGGGATTGAATCGGGGATCGGCAATCGGGGGAGCGACAAAAAACGCATGCGATTGAAAGTTTGCGATGCGATTGAGCGCAGGCCGTTGGATCAAAGGACTAGATCAACGGTGGAGAATGGAATCGGGGAGAAACCCTTGTATTTTATATAAAACCCGAACTTTTGAAATAAACAAAGGTTTTTATGGATCGGGGTGGAAAAACATATATACAAAGCGGACAGGCGCCCGACTGCGGGGCCTTCGGATATATGAAAATTGATGGGCCCGAGACTTTATATATAATGAGGGCCTAATCGCAATCGGAACTGCGGGCCTGGTCTTTCCGATCAACCCATTGAAATTTCCCCGATCGCGATTCCGCGATCGGTCTTTTTGATCTAACCATTTTATTTTTAACATGTGACTTTGGCTCATTACATCAAAACTTTGGAAAAGAGGGTTTTTGTAATTAACAAAGGAAAAAGGGTCGGAAATAAAATATTCACAAGGTTTAAGCGCCGGGGGCGGGCTCAGGGTTATATGAAAATAATAAGATCGGGGGTCTTTAAGCAGCAAGGCTAATCGCAATCGGAACTTTTGGAGTATGGCAAAGACTTGCGTCTTTGATTCTTTCCGATGCGATTAGCACCTTATCGTATTAGCAAATGGTTCCAGACCCAAATCGTATGGTGGGGAAGTGGTTTAGGGCTTAGCTCAAGGGGCTTAGGCCTATAGCAATGAAACTTTTGATTTTTTATGAGAATTTTCAAGGATTTTAATGGATTTGGGGGTTCCGAAATAGTTAAAAAGTGAGTTTTTAACTATGAAAGGGGAAATTTTCATAAATGGAAAGAAGAGGACTTATGAAAACAAGGTAGTTTTGATGGAGAAAAAGGGGAGCAGATGAAGGGTTTTGAGAAGAGGAGAAATGGTGATCTTTCAGCAGTCTTTCAGTTGGAGTCAGCAGAAATTCCTGAGTATAAAAAATGGGACAGCAAATGAGGATTTGGGACAAAGGCATGAGGCCTTAAAGAGACTTCAAGAGCCAACAATTTTTTAGTGATAAAATTTGTTCCTTGGAGGCTCAGAAAAGATCTTAGCCACCTTTTGGTATAACAAAATATTATAGGTGGCTAACAGTGGCTCCACTTGGGGATGGTGCCTTCTTGAAGGCATCAAGAATTCAGACTTGATTTCTGGGAGGCTGATTAGTTGCCTCATCCATTGGGTTGTCCTTCCTTCGCTGGATGATCTAGCTTTGAAAAAATGTTTGGTGGCTATGAAAACAATGGACTTTCATCAATACAAACTTTCTACCTACCCAATCCTACTGATCTAGCATTTTTTCTTCATCAGAGTGCACTTGGATTGGAAAACTCTATTCACAACATTTTATTCTTTTGAAAGCAGGAAATCTAAACTATTTCTACTCCTTATTTCTCCCTGAACTCAGATTAAACAGTTGAGCTCATATATTTCTCCACCTAGTCTACTGTCTGTTGGGATTAAACAGTCCAACAAACTTCCATTCTCTAAATTCTAAAACGGAAATTTAAAAATAGTCAAGTCAAGATTGAGCTGTTTGACTTGCTATGATCTATGGCATAAGAAAAAGCTGCACATAGATTATTATTTGCAGAAAATTAAATCAAAATAGAAGGCTTAAGATTTGAAAGTTTAAGTACTGCCTTCCATTTCTTCACAGCTCTGTTTTTTACTTAGTTTGAGCTGTCTTTTCTTTTCTTCTGGTTCAGATTTTGAGTGATTTAGAACCAGATTTACACTTTCTTTGACTCAGAAAATAAAACAGTTTTGATTCATCTCTCTTTGGAAACTTTGGTTCAGATTTTGAACATGTTTGAACCTTAATTTCTATCCTAATCTATCTACTGATGAGCCAAGATTAAACAGTTTGGCAAATCAAATTCACTACCCTATCAGCAGAAAATTGAAAGCTAATTAGTCAAGATTAAACAGTTTGACTAACTAGAAGTGTGTTTTGTAGGAGTGGCATTTTAAGCTTGCACACTTTCAGATTTATTTCTCTTTTTGGCATGGGGCTGTGCCTTTCTTGTTCTTCATTTCTGCCCTCTTTTCTTTCTTTCTTTGTTTTTGTATTTTTTGATTTTTCATAACTTTGAATGTAATGGTGGATGAAATATTCATAATGAAAAAAGAAAAAAGAAGGCTTAAAAACATATCATGAATCAAGAGAAGTAATGCTTGAGTATCCTGCCATTGACAGGACCCCCAAACAAATCTGTTCCATCCAGCTCTTGTAAGAAGAATGCATTGTTTCCAGCAACTGAATGAATAGAGTAAGGGCCAAGCCATAGATTGTCAAATTTAGCATGCTTTCCCTTGTCTTCTCTCTTTGAGTCCCACTTTAAAACTTTGTCCCCAATCTTGAAATTGATGGCCTTTGTTCTTCTGTCAAAAAGCTTCTTAATGCTGTCGTGTTTCTGCAATGTTTTGTTGTACACTTCCTCTCTGATTTGCTGAAGATGAATGGTCTGATTTATTCTTCTTATCATGTCATTATCTTCAGTCTGCAATTCTTGGATAAACTTCATAACTGGTACACCAAGGCTATTAGGAAAGATTGCATCTGTACCATACACAAGCTGAAAAGGTGACATACCAATAGATTTCTTCAAAGTTAATCTGTCAGCCCAAAGTGCATGGATCAGCTTTGTGTGCCAAGACTTCTTGTTGTCTTCCAACAGTTTCTTTATTATGTTCACTAAGCTTTTGTTGGAAGACTCTGCGAGTCCATTACCCTGAGGATAATAGGCTGTGGAGTGTCCCAATGTTATCTGGTACTTGTGACAGAATTCCACCATTTTATTGCTTCTAAATGCTGCTGCATTATCCGTGATGATCTTGGTAGGGCAGCCAAATCCTGAAAGGATATTGGTTTCTATGAACTTTATAATAACTGAATCATTGGCTTGCCTACAAGGAATGGCTTCTATCCATTTAGTGAAATAGTCTGTGGCAGTAAGGATCCATCTATGCTGGGCAGAAGATGAGGGATGGATTTCACCTATGAAGTCAAGTCCCCACTGTTGAAAAGGAGCTTCAACAGTGATTGGATGCAGAGGAAGGGGTAAAAATTTTCTATTTCCCTCAAACAATTGGCATTTATGGCAAGTAGTTGTCATTTTGTGTATATCAGAAAAAAGAGTAGGCCAATAGAAACCAGCCCTCAAAATTTTGTTGGCTGTTGACTTCCAGTATAAATGGCCTCCACACTCTCCTTCATGAAATTCCTGCTTAACCTTCTCTGCATCAAACTCAGGCAAACATTTAAGAAATATACCACTAGTATTTTTCCAATAAAGACACCTATCTACAATGTAATAGTTTACTGCTTTCAGTTTTAAGAACCTTGCCTTTGTTTTCGATAAACCAGGAGGTGTATTTAATTTAAGCAAAACATAAACGATCTCAGCATACCAAGGAGAATTCATAAAATGGTTTTCAATAATGGGAGTTGAGAATTCTTCTTGGCTGTCCAAAGCATTAATCATATTAATATCAAGAACTTCAAAATTGGATTCAACCATTAATCTAGCTAGACCTTGGCCTTTGATGAGTTTAGTGGGTTTTATCTCTAAATCATATTCGAGAATAACAACAATCCACTTACCTCTCTTACCATATAGGTCCTGTGTTAGAATGTCTTTAACAACCGAATTAGGGACAAAGGCAATGATGTGTGAGTGAAGGATGTATACTCTGAAGTCTTTCAATGCTTTAACCAAAGCAAAAGCTTGTTTTTCCATAATATTATACTTCAAAGGGGGCATCCCTCAATGCCTTGCTAAAGAATGCAATAGGCTGCTCTTGTCCTTGTGGATTTTTTTGTAAAAGGACAACAACAATGGTATGTTCTGATGCAAATGAGAAGATGTAAAAATATTTTGAAAAATCAGGGCTTATGAGAACCGGTGTTTTGGTTAATGCTTGTTTCACCAGTTCAAAGGATGTCTTTGCTCCCAAGGTCCATTTTATCCCTTGCTCCTTCTTCAACATGTTTGTGATGTTTCTAAGGAGCTCTGCTAAGTTAGGGATGAACCTTCTCAAAAAGTTAATCTTTCCAATGAAAGACTGCAACTCTTTGATATTTCGAGGATGAGAGATTTGCAATATAGCCTCAATCCTCTTTGGATCTATCTTTATACCCTCTTCTGAAATAATTTGTCCAAGAAGCTTACCTTCTTGGAGACCAAATAGTGTCTTCTTAGGGTTTAAAGATATTCCAAACCTTTTGCACTTCTCGAAAACTTTTCTCAAATGTTCTAAATGTTCTTCATCTATTTTTTAAAACACAGTGACATCATCTAGGTAGATCATGATGAAGAAGCCCAATTCTTCCGAGAATGCTATGTCCATGGCTCTCTGAAAGGTTGCTCCAGCGTTCATTAGACCAAAAGGCATCTTCACATACATGAAAGTGCCCCATGGAGTAGTGAAAGCTGTCTTTAATTGATCAGCAAGGTGAACTAAAATCTAATTATACCCTGAATAGCCATCAAGCAACGAAATCCTTTTAGACCCCACCACCCTTTGTAAAATGTGATCCATTTTTGGTAAAGGGTAGTTGTCTTTTAACGAAGCTTTGTTTAAGTCTATAAAGTCTATACAAAGCCTGATTTCTCCAGTCTTCTTCCTAACGGACACCAGATTAGATACCCACTCAGAATATCTAATAGGGACAATAATGCCAGCCTCATACATTTTCATGATCTCCTTTTGAACCAATGGCAAATGGACAGGGTTTATTCTGCTCAGTTTCTGTTTAAATGGTTTTTGGTTTTATTTAAGAGGGATTTTGTGTTGTATTATTTTAGTGTCATAGGATTTAAGATTTTCGTAACTCCATGCAAAAACATCAGAAAATTCTTTGAACAGCTCTATGTATTTGAGTTTAATGTGAGCTGGCAAATTTTTGGATAGTTTGATCATTTTCGGTTTTTCCTCACTGCCTATATTGCACTCCTCTACTTCAGTCTCTACAGGTTCCAGTTTTGGTTTATTGGCCACATCGTTAAAATCGAACAATTCCTCTAAAGGCGTTAGACCACTCGGCAAATTTTTATCTTTAGAATGCAGAGTTTGTAATTCTTCCGTTTCTAACTCTGCACTTAATTCTGTTTTTCTCCTAAGTTCGCTAGACAATAGGTTAATATTGGCAGGTTGAGGAGACGATTCTTCTGCACCAAGAAATTTTTCTTCACTGCAGTCTGTATCATAATCTGAATCTGAACTGAGCAGTTCGAACTCATTTCTGAATTGCATGAAGTCTTCTATTTGTTTGTCATTGTCAAACACTTGCCAATATTTTTTGTTATCAGGCACTGCCGGTCTAAATTTTATCGGAGTTGTGTTGTCTTGAGTCTCATATGGCGTTAGACATGTTCTGGCCGCAAAAGCTAAATTATGGGCCATAATGTTCTTTTTCCTTGGGACGAAACTCAGGTTTGACTCCTCAAATGTTGTCAACATATCTATGACATCATTCCGATAGGTTCTAAGTCTGGGATGATTTGCATTATACTCCCCATTGACTTGCCTAATGATTAACTCAGAATCCCCGTACACATTAATTCTTCTGGCTCCTAATTTCTTCAAGAGATGCAAGCCTAAGAGAAGGGATTCATATTCTGTTATGTTGTTGGAACACTGAAAGTTTAATTTGCATGAGATGCATTCTGTGTGGTTGTTTTCAGTGTTAATTATCCAAACCCCTGCACCAGCATTATTTCTAGTGCATGACCCATCAAAATACATACTCCATAAAGGAATGTCTTTGGTTTCATCTATTTGGCGATTGTCCTTTTTAACTATGGTGCCTTCTGACTGTTCATGATTAGCAGCACCCAATTGAATTTGTTTTGACTCCTCAAATTCTTCAATAGATTGAGGGATGATGCCAGAAATGTTAGGGGTATTTTCTGCGTTGTTAAGTCCTAAAAACAATGGACTCATAACCAGTAAATCAAGACCTGTGCTTTGTTTACTAATGTTTTCACATGTGGCATACTGTTTTGACACTTCTGCGTTATTATACTCTTCTTCCCTGTCGGCCTTTAATTCTGTTAAAGTGACTTGCTCACTAGGATTTTCATTGTTAAACATGATAAAAGAATCAAGGCCTATATTGACAGAATATATAGGAGAGTTTCGTGGTCTGTCTTGACTTGTCATCGTGTATTGCATATGAGACTCCCTGTAAAGTCTTCTGGTCTGATTGAAAACCGGGATGGTCGCATATGTCATGTCCATCTGCATAGTCCCCTGTAACTTAGCTCCCCAGGATCTTGATAATAGCATTCCATACTTTGGGGGAACATCAGCCACAACAATGTCCATGAGTAAACATTTGGTTGGAATCTGGGCTAGGTTAACACATAGGTCTTTGATCAATCCTAGACATTTTACTCTATTTGAGTCAAAGGAGTATAGGTCTTTGTAGGGTCTGGTAATTTCTAAACCAAGGCTCTCCATCACAGCTTTAGGCATTAAATTATGAGAAGCCCCTGAATCATGCATAGCGTTGTGTAGAATTTTGTCATGAATGTTCAAACTCACATAAAAGGGAGGAACTGGTCCTTCTTGAAACTTCCCTTCAATCTTAGGGCCAAAAATCAACTCTGGTAGGTCGTCACTAAGATTAACTGTATCTCCATCTTCCTCTATATTTAAAGCCTTCAAAATTTGGTTCCTATATACATGTTGGGCAGCTAACTCAGTTAATGGAACAGAGATTTTGATCTTTAAGATTTCCTGTTCAAGGCTGAAAGGGGTTTGATTCTTTGAAGCACTTGTTTCAACCTTATTAGCCGTCACTCTATCAACAATTACAGCTTGCTGATTTGTTTTACTTGACACAACTGTTGTAGAAGGAGTACTAGCTGAAGTGTTAGTACTGCTGATGTCTTCACTCTGTTTTTCAGAATTTTGAGTGTTTTTCTCCTTATCCTTATCAGAATTAACAGCCACTGTTTTGTCTTTTTGTTTGGCTATTTTGGGTTTAGCTGCGGTGCTGCTTTGAGAGGATTTTTCAGAGGTTTTGGTGTTGGGGGCTTGTTGACTGGTCTTGCTTCTAAGGTCATATTCTCTTTGAGGTTCTATGACGAAATTTTCCATGTCCCGATAATAATTTTCATTATCATCTCTTTTGTCATCGTAAGGTGTGTAAAGACCTTGTTTATTATCATAATGAACCTCAAAGTCATCATCCTCTTCCCCAAACATGTTGATATCCTCTTCCTCTGCTATGTCTTCTGTTTGTTCAACCTCACTTACATAGTTTTGATGAAAGGGAGGAGTGATCTGTTGATCATCTTCCTTGGGTCTGTTTGGAGGTTGGTTCCTTCTAACATTCTGATTCTGGTTCCTATTTTGAGGAGCAGTTTGGTTTTGATTTGCTTGTGCTCTCTTAATTATGCTCATCTCTTTCATCATTTCTTCCATCATTCTCTCCATCTTTGAGCTTGAAGTGGAAGGGGTGGATTCCTCTCTAAAAGATACTCTCTTCTCGCTCTTCATTCTTGCTCTTTTCTCCATCAAGTTTACTTCCACAGAAAGAGAACCCCTTTGCATGTCTTCAAGAGTTGCAAAGACTCTTTCTCTAAGTGAATATGTCATGTCTGGATCAAACCCTTCAGGAAATTTGTTTAAAGCTGAGCCCTGAGGAGGTTTTAGTTCAGGGGAAAGTGCATTATAGACGTTGTTAAATCTGGTACAATAAGATTGTACACTTTCCCCAGGGTTCCTATGGAGATTGTTATAGTCAACAAGGACTTGGAGAGGATTCTTTCTCACTTCCCATTTGTTTAAGAATGTTTGATGGAAGGCTTGGAGATCGTTAATACTATGGGGGGTTAAACCTTAAACCATTTTCTTGCTTCTCCCCCCAAACTTTGAGCAAATAGTCTCAACTTGACAGAATCATCATCAATTTTGTTTCTGTCAAAGTAGTCATTCATCTTGTCCACATGTTGAGATGCTGTTATAGTATTACTAGCATCATATAATGGAATTTTGGACTGATAGTCCTGTGGAAGATTGGCTAATGGTGCAGGAAGGACTAAGGGAGCATACCATGTTGCCATGGCAGGAGGTGGAGGTGGATTTGCAGAAGGGAAAGTGGGCTGAGGTGAAGTGGTTTGAACAGTGGATGTAGGGTGAGTAGAAGTGGATGGACCAGGAGTAGACTGTTGAGATGATCTTGGATGAGAGACACCTAAATTGTGAAGGAAATGTAAATCAGGAGGTGTTGTTTTCCTGCTACCAGGATGTTCACTTGTTTCAGGAGATGAAAGTGAAGATTCGGAGTCTAACTGGATTATATCATCAAATGACCTAGTCCTAAATGGGTTCACTAAGTCAGTTTGTGATTGTTGCAGAGCTGAAAGATTTTCGGGGACTGAATTAGCTCTCAAGGGTGATCTGAAAACAGTTAATAATTTAACCTTAGGAGACTTCCAAAGGATACTTTCTGGATTATCAACTATCTCAGGTGGGTTAGGGTCTGGGTGGGCTCTAGTGTGAATTTTTTTAGAAGCCACTATGCTATGTTGTTTAGACCTAAAACAAGAAAAGTTCAACCAGATATGACAATCTTGGAGAGGTTAACCAATCTGTTTTTACAATTGTAAATCCCACAGTCCTCTAACTGAGTTTGAATGATTTTATAATGATAAGGGTTCTCCCCAGTGGAGTCTTAAGGTCTGCTAGGATTGTGGAGTCGCCAAGTGGAAATTTTTAGCTTTTTTCAGAGGTAAAAGGTCTTATGGTCCACCACCATGTTTATTTAATTCCAATCTGAAATATTTTTGGGTGTTTTTTGAATTGTTTTATTTAAGGTTTAGAAGAATGTCCTAACTTTGCCTCAAAACTTAGCTACGGTTATGAAACAAAGACAGTCTATCCTTATGGCTAAGCTAGCCAATTTTCCAAGGTTAGATGAAAACTTAAAAGAATCCTAGGGTTGACCTAGTTTGTCACTGATTCAAACAAGCTCCATCATGATTACCATTTCTTGGTAGTGCTTGAAAAGGCTGCTTTTTACTCTTAAAATGCTCTCGAATAAAGGGTTTTCTGAGGCCTCTAAAAGGTATTAAAAACACTCAGTCCCCAGTGGAGTCGCCAGAAATGATGTTAACTCTGTGATTGGACTCTCCCAATCTTGCTAATAAATTATAGAGACCTAACATTTAGGTCTCTGTAATTTATTAGCAAGATTGGGAGAGTCCAATCACAGAGTTAACATCATTTCAACCAAACTTTGGGATTCTAGGATCTAGCCCTCCTGAATCCGGAGAGGGATCTCTCCAATATGTACAAAGATGGATATTTTCTTTGAAAAGCTTAAGGTAATGATATTAGGCTAGTTATGAAGGCCAAGGGTTTTGTTTTGTTTTGGATGGTTGAGCATGAAATGTTACTTGAGGGGAAAGTCCTAAGTGCAAAAAGTTTCAAAAGTGAGAAGTTGCAAGAAAAATAGAACAGTTTTGGCAGATAGATAGATATAACGCTGGTTTTTAGTCCATTGGGCTATGGAGTCATATCTGGGCTTTAATTGAACAACAACATCAAGTGTGATCCAAGGGGCAAGTCATCTATGTCTAAGGATCTCTTTTACAGTTTGATTTATGGGATGAAGTGATACATTAAGAAGGGGAATTAAACAGATGCAGAACGAAGAGCAGCCTAGGATCTGATAAGTACTTTTAAACCGGTCAGCCTTTGACGAACACTTAAGGAGGACACGAAAGCAGACTAGGATCTGAAAAGTAATTTTAAACCGGTCAGCCTTTGACACACTTCCAATAGAAAACATACAAAACAAGGGGAAACACAAAGATAACACAGAATGGTCTAAGATCTAGCAAGTGCTTCTAAACTAGCCAGCTTTTAACACATTCCAAGGGAAACAATCTGTTAGTTATGCAGACAAGTCTGGGACCAGGGCTAACCATATCTTCCTTTAGTTCATCATCACATAACATATACTGAAAGTAACGTTCAGAAATAATATTCAGCTAGGACGATAAAATGAGGGAACGCCAGCATTCTCATGCCTAAACTGAATTAAGTCATTCCTAAATAACACAGATTGGAAGAAAACATTCAAATAAATATTTCTCAGCCAGAGAAGGTTACTGATATACAGCAGGTCCTAACCCTGTTTAAACTGTTCTTTACAGTGGAAAATGAAACAACATGAAAACAGAAATAAAACAACAAGTTACAAAGGAGAATAACATCACCGTCAATATAGATCAGGATCCCATGAAACAGCTTTTATATTGATGTCAAACCAGCTACAAACTTCAAGTCCAATGTTTCAGTTCAGCAATCATCTTCACTATTCAACCTAACTACTCTAGCACAAACAAAGCTTCAAGGGCCAGTGAATACTATGTACAAAAAGAAGTCTCAAGCTCAAGTGTATTTCAAAGTTCTGCAACCAACAACTCCTCACCTAATGTAGAAGTACTTATAGGAAGATGAGGAGGTGAGATTTTAACAAAATATCTCAAGGATATTTAATGCAGAGTGAAGACTTCTCGGCCCTTTGAGAGGCTCGAGGGAAAAATTTACAGGTGGATCACTACATTAACTGTTTCACAATAAATATCAAAGCTCGGGGGAAGCTTTGTTTGACTTTGAGGCTCTGTGTCTGGTTTGGAATAACTCTGCAGATGTTTATTCATTGGTTTCCTTGCAGAAATAACCTCTTGGCAATGCTGGAGGCAGATATTTCTTCGAGCAATCACTTCGGCCTCTGTTCTGAATGGTTCGAGGCAACAGGTGGCTCGGTGGTAGCTGAGGAATCAATTTGCCTTAGATGTGGCGGTGGAGGCTTTTTGTCTGATAAAACACTTTAGGTTTTTCCTTTAAACTGTGTTTTAGATTGGGGATTAGGCTTTTGATAACTGTCTTAGCCATAATCCCCATAAAAACTGTCTTCAATCTTCATCTGCTGTGCTTTATTCTCAAAACTGATACTCTTTAACTGTGTTTGATTTAAAACAGTGTCTTGTCGATGTGCAGACCTGCACTGGGCTTTACGGCATCAATACTCATAGAGTACTGACGAAACATGGAATAGAGCCCCGTGAATGGCTTCTTTTAAGATAGCTCGAAGGCACAGGAAACGTCTTTCCCATCCCTCGGCTTTCCTTCATTCTATAATGAAAAACCATTAAAACACCTGCAAAACACAACAACAGTTAAGAAATCCTGCGGGAATAGGTTTAAACTGCTTCGGATGGCGGGGGAGGAGCGTAGCCGTCGGATGAAGGCAACCAACGGTGGAGATCTGCATAGAAAGGCAAAAAGGATAGCGGGAGAAGAATAAGGAGGAGCATTTTTGGACCGTCCGATCTGGACACGTGGACGGTCCAGATCTAATCGGAGGGTCTCAATCGGGGGTGGCAGAAAAGGGGATGCGATTGAACTTCCAGTGCGATTAAGCGCTGGCCGTTGATCTGCAGATCAGATCGACGGCGGAAAATGAATCGGCGGGTTTTGAAATGGCGGTAGGACTTGCGATCGGAGGGAATAAGGGCCGTTGGATAGGCGGGAAATGGATGGTCCAGATTTAATTGGAGGATCGCAATCGGGGAGGTCACAAAACAACATGCGATTGAAACTTTGCGATTGAGCGCTGGCCGTTGATCTGAGGACCAGATCAACGGCGGTGAATGAATCGGAGGTAATCGCAAGGGGGTGAAACAATTGCGATGCGATTTTGCGCGGACCGTTGGATCAAGGATTAGATCAACGGTCGGGATTGAATCGGGGATCGGCAATCGGGGGAGCGACAAAAAACGCATGCGATTGAAAGTTTACGATGCGATTGAGCGCAGGGCGTTGGATCAAAGGACTAGATCAACGGTGGAGAATGGAATCGGGGAGAAACCCTTGTATTTTATATAAAACCCGATCTTTTGAAATAAACAAAGGTTTTTATGGATCGGGGTGGAAAAACATATATACAAAGCGGACAGGCGCCCGACTGCGGGGCCTTTGGATATATGAAAATTGATGGGCCCGGGGCTTTATATATAATGAGGGCCTAATCGCAATCGGAACTGCGGGCCTGGTCTTTCCGATCAACCCATTGAAATTTCCCTGATCGTGATTGCGCGATTGGTCTTTTTGATCTAACCATTTTATTTTTAACATGTGACTTTGGCTCATTACATCAAAACTTTGGAAAAGAGGGTTTTTGTAATTAACCAAGGAAAAAGGGTCGGAAAAATATTCACAAGGTTTTAAGCACCGGGGGCGGGCTCAGGGTTATATGAAAATAATAAGATCGGGGGTCTTTAAGCAGCAAGGCTAATCACAATCGGAACTTTTGGAGTATGGCAAAGACTTGCGTCTTTTATTCTTTCCGATGTGATTAGCACCTTATCGTATTAGCAAATGGTTCCAGACCCAAAGCGTATGGTGGGGAAGTGGTTTAGGGCTTAGCTCAAGGGGCTTATGCCTATAGAAATGAAACTTTTGATTTTTTATGAGAATTTTCAAGGATTTTAATGGATTTGGGGGTTCCGAAATAGTTCAAAAGTGAGTTTTTAACTATGAAAGGGGAAATTTTCATAAATGGAAAGAAGAGGACTTATGAAAACAAGGTAGTTTTGATGTAGAAAAGGGGAGCAGATGAAGGGTTTTGAGAAGAGGAGAAATGGCGATCTTTCAGCAGTCTTTCAGTTGGAGTCAGCAGAAATTCCTGAGTATAAAAAATGGGATAGCAAATGAGGATTTGGGACAGAGGCATGAGGCCTTAAAGAGACTTCAAGAGCCAACAATTTTTAGTGATAAAATTTGTTCCTTGGAGGCTCAAAAAAATCTTAGCCACCTTTTGGTATAACAAAATATTATAGGTGGCTAACAGGATTGTTGTCATTTCAAGTTGGTTTATGATTCTAGGACATAGTTAAAGCTTGTCCATTGTATTTCGACCAGGTGATGTATTTGTTCTAAGAATGTATATTGATTTAAAATATCCAGATTAGAAGACGCATCTATTGTTTTGGCTTCTGATTTTAAATAAAAAATTTGGTTTATATTTGATTTGTCATTAACTTTTATATTAACATTATTTATATATTAACTACTCAATGAATTCATAAATATCATGGATTATGGTGGTTATTTTTGGCTTACTCAATTTTCATTTATATGTAATATTTCAAATTTAATTAAATTGATAGGTATGTTAACTTCCTACTCTTGATTTGTGTTGTTACTTTAATAGACAAAGGGAATTGGATATGATTGAATTCTTTTAAATTGAGTTTTTTTTATATTGCTAAAGATATATATGTTTTATCTTTTATCAAACTATCAAACTGACATGTATTATAACGAGTATATTTATATATAATATATTATATATTATAGAGGTTAAATTTGTTTTAATTATAATTTTCTTACAAATTAAAAAATATATGTATTTTAAATTAGAATTAAAAACAATTTACATTTATATATTAAATTATAAATTTACTTAAAACAAATATTTTTAATAAATTAAATATTTATTGATCTAGTGTTATTTTTAATAATAATAATAAGGATTATAAAATTATTTTTAATAAAGAAAGTAATTCTTTAAGTTTAATATTGCTATTTATTTTATTTAGATGTTTTTGGTATTGAAAAAATATGTGGATTTGTGAACAATAATAATATCACAACTTAAATGATTATATTAATTCAATTATATTTTTCTATATGTAAACTAAAAAAAAAATGATAATGATAAAGACTAGTGAAAATATATAAAATATTTTATAATAAATTATAAAGTTTTGATAACCATATAATTTATGGCAAAGAATCACATTATACATGACATGACATGACTATGAACTATCAATATCCTAGAAAATAATAACATATTGATGGTATTCATTAGTAACTCTTTTTAACTTTTCGTTTTTATGGATTTTAGGAAGCTTCAACTCATAGATTCCTTACACTATATAATAAATAGTGGATACAATTATTCTAAATATGAATGTACATAGAGCCTTATAAAGTAAGTATTCTAAATATGAATGTACATAGAGCTTTATAAAGTAAGTAGGCTCTCTTCATGGCTATTAATTTGTTTTGATCAAATTATCACCCTTCAACAAATGTCTCTAATGATTTACTATAAATTCTTATTTTGGACTTCCGTTGTTAAACACCTGCTCAAGATATGGATCCAATATTTAGTGCACATGAATCATATAGACATAAAAAATAATGGTGTATGCTCAAGATATGGATCCAATATTTAGTGCACATGGACCATATAGACATAAAAAATAAATAAACTCTTATACATATGCCTATAATTTTTTTCCTTTTGGCATTATGTTTAAATATTTATAATTGTCATCTTCATTATTTTTAACACTTTATCATTGTTATGGCTTAGAATTTATGAACTATTATAATTTTCCTAGGATTTATGAATTATTATCATTGTTATTATTTAAAATTTTTGTTATTTTTGTTATTATTATTTAAGATTTTAGTTATTTTTTTTTTTTTAAATGTACTTTAATTTTTATTTGATATTTTCATTAAAATAATAATAATAATATAATTAAAATTAATGTAATTTAATATATTCTAAAACCTCCTATGTCATGGAATTATGTCATGGAATTATTGTGATGATGATATTCAAACTGTTGTAAAAGTAAGATTTGGACTTGCACCAAACCAAATTGATTTTTTTTTTTTTTTTTTCTAGTTGGATTGTAGACATTTCTCTAACCACTGGTAATAAAGACATAATATGAAATTTATAGCCACTAATCCACTTAGCCCAGGTTTTTTTTTTTAAATGCATTACTCTTATTTCTATAGTTTTTAAATGCATTACTCTTATTTCTATAGTTGGAGTAGTTCTCACGAACTGTCATAATGTTCTTCTTATACTTAGTACCAAACTCATAGGTCTATAGGTTGCTATCTGACGACCTTGGTCTTGTAATCAAACATTTTGTTGTGCAATCCACATCTTTGTGCCTGTATATCTCCTCCATTTTCTTAGTTGATATAGTTTGAGAACCTCCATTAGACATACCTCTCAACACTATCTTGCTACCATTCAAGACCTTGAATTCCATCTTCATCACCTGGTAGTTCATTGAGAATTTTCTTATCAAGCACATTCGTTATACTCCTAACACAAAATTGGTATCTACAAGATATACTATGTAGAAATCATCGATGAATGTGTAATTACGCAGAGTCATGCTTAGACATGGGAACACCTACATGCATGCCATCATGTACTCATAAGTTATCATTGTGTGCATGCCATGTTGTACACATGTTCTTCCATTCTTTAATATTTTATGCAAAATATATCTTAATAGATGAAATTTAATTTTTATTATTATAAATCTATTAAAACACATTGACTCAAGACTTCGATAACCTTTCTTAGAAAATGGTAACATTCCTTTTGGTGGGAGGTCAATTATATTGATCAATGATTTTGGACAATTGCCACATGTTATGGATAAAGTTAAATATGCATGTGATGTTTTTGCAAGAGAATTATGAAACTCATTCATAATGGTTGTGACCCTTGATATTATGTTTCGACAAGATGGACAAAACAATGAGCAAATAAAATTTCCTAAGTAAGATTTGATAAGTATATGGGATTACCATGGGATGAATCATTGCCTCAAACAATTCCTATTACACCTATTGAAAGAGGTAAAATAAAACTTATTTTGAAAATTTCTTAGGGCTTAACAATCCATAAGTCACAAGGATTGAATTTGGAAAGGGCTACAATTAATATTGGGGAGAAAAATAGGTTGGGTATGATGTTGACTATGATACCTTGAGTTAAAGATATGAATGATCTACGATTTCAACCTCCCTTTTCATATGAATGACATAAAAAGATGGCAAAAGTAGCAGGTGTGACTATAAGAAAAGTAGAAAAAGAAAGATTGAGATTGATCACAGTGTAAAATATTTGTAATTGGCTAGATTCATATTATTTACATTTATCATCATTCAAAATTGTAATTTTTTTTTTACTAATTTGTATTCATAATTCATATATGATGGTTGTATTAAAATCAACATTATAAATTTGTATTAAATGGATGTATTAAAATTATCAAATAAAGTTAGAAATATGTAATATATTTAAAATAATTGAATTAAACATATCTTCGAGATTTTTTTGTGGTCATGCATAAGTGAAACCATCCTAGATCCATCTTAACTCTAGATCTATCAAGCATCGAGAGGGATCAAAACTCTCAAGGTGCAAACATTTCTGCAAGTTTTGCACTCAAAAAAGAGGTTTGCACCTTGAGACATTTGATCCTTCTTGACACTTGATATATCCAAAGTTAAGATGGATCTAGGCTAGTTTAGTTAATTTTTATGATTTTTTTAAATCTTGGCAATGTGATGCATCATGAAATAAGCGTTTTGATGTTTACTAAAATTTACTAAAAATTTAATTTATTACAATGAGAGGCACTCTTCGGCCCAGTATGGAAGAGATGTTGTGATGTCATGTTATATTATTGTTATGTTATGTTATGTAAACATTTTGACTCGGTCAAATTACATAAAAATAAAAATAAAATAAAGTTAAAAAATTAAATTAAATTATTAAAATTAAATTAAAATTGAGGTAAATAATCGATTTACGGTTGGCGGTTTTTGGGCTCCAAGTTTTGAAAACCCATGGTTTTGACAATAATATTATTCTCTAATCTAACCTATTTAAAGGCAACAAATAATTTTTCTTTTTCTCGAAAAGGTTGTGTTCTAATTATCTAAATATTGTGGCACATTGTTAAGCTGATGTATACTGAGTAAAATTTTAAATTTTGAGAACTTATCATTATCAGTTTTTTTATTTTATAGGAAATTGCATAAATAACTTATGGAGGAGTCGATAATAATATCAAATACAAAAGAAATATTAAGGCGATGATTCAAGCCTTTGAATCTTTCCATGATGTAATTTATCTTAGCTCCTTTTCATTTAAAGATATTGGTGATTTTAAAAATAACTATAACCTGATTGCTTCCTTTTTAAGAAAACACCTTTAATGAATATGTTGATTAGTGAAAGCGAATTTTATATCATAATTTTGTATATTCAGGGTTGGGGTGTATTTGTGTGTCCCTCATTTCGAGGAAGTGTTTGCAACAGATCTTATAAATTTTCTGAATGAAAGGACGTCAAAAGGAACCTTCTTTGGAAACTATAAACCTGATTCAAATTTTCCACACCTTATGGGGTTGTACTTGAATAAGGTAAGATTTCAATTATTATTCAATAAATGCATTCATTTTTTTGTTACATTTCCTTGCTAGAAAGTCCTTTGCCAAACAATGATCATAGATATATATTTATTGGTTTTTCAATGTACACGACAACACCCGTCTCTTCCTCCTAGATGTAATTTAGATTTTTAATAAATCATTTCTTGATTTTTGTAGAAGCTTGAATTGAGTTGGAAGTAATCAAGTTATTAATTGATCATTCCTTGTTTCTTTTCAAATGCTTTACTAGATAAATTTACTACCCATCACGTTTCTTTTGTGGATAGCAACAAGGCATTTGATTACATGATTACATGAGAGGAACTAAGAACTATGATTAAAGTGACTGAGTAAACGAAAAAGGCATTTGATTACATAATTAAAGGGGAGGGTCTAAGGACTGTGATTAAAGTTACTAACATTAAGGGACTTTTGAGTTTAAAAAATGGGCATTAAAAAAAAGGTACTAACAAAATTAACTTAAAATAATTATTAGGATTCAGGATGATGATGTCATCCCCAGGGAAAATATTTTGGAGGGAAAAGAAGAAAACTAATTTTTTTTATTTATTTTCAATTTATCTCCTTATAGGTTTACTCAAATGTAAGTGTATATACTCATTGGATGCGGAATTAAATTCCACATCTAACAAGTACCTACTCTGCATACTTATTTTTATATTAAAAAAAAAAACAATGTAGGTCTACTTAGAAGTATGCAGAGTGGATACTTGTTTGATGTGGAATTTAATTATGCATCCAAAGGGTGTTTACACTTGACAATTAATTAAACCTATAGGGAGATAAGCCAAAAAAACAATAAAAGAGTAGTTTATTTTTTTCCTTTAAAAATTCATAACTATTGTTTTATTATTTCCCTTACGAGTCTCATTTTAGACCTCAAAATTTCCCTAATGGTGAATGGTAAAAGAGGAAGTAAAGTGGATTTTGAGTATAGGATGAGTGAGTTGTCTCGTACATTGGAAGGTGTTTTTGTTCTCATAAATAAGGATCTTCATGCGTCTAAGACAAAAAGTTTAAATTTTGATGGAATATCCTCATGTGTATCATTTTTTTTTTGGAAAAAGTATAAATTGTGGATTTTGATTGAATATCCTAAAAGTTTATACTTTTTACGAAATGTTTTATTTTTTTAGAATTTTATTTTATTTTATTTTTTACATTAAATTGGATATAGCGCATGGGTTGGATGATTATACTTGTTTGTTTCTTCTTTAATTAACTAATTATAAATTTATATATTTTAATAAAGTTTATTCAACATTATATATACAAATTATTAATTTATGATTCTTTGAAATTGACTCTCAGATTAATCACATCATCGCTATTTGTTGGTCGACATTTCAAACCCTCTAATGTGGTTCATCATCAGAGCCAAGCTGAAAAAATAATCTATCCTTAGGAATAAATAACAGAGATGCATCATGTTCCATAACTAGCCATTAAAAATATAATTTATTAAATAATATAATAATTTATTATTAATTTGGTGCATTCATTCTTGCCCTTTTTTATCTATTAAATTTCCCCTCATTTTTTCTTTTTAACTTATACTTATATATTTACCATTTATTTCTATATTTTATTAAATATATCTATATTTTACTTTGACTAGATTATTTTTTAATATTTTATATTCACATAAACTCTCCCTTAATTTTATTTTGTTGATTAAAATAAATATATTTTTAACTTGTGTCAACTAAAAATAAGGAAAAAGGATTTTTTCCGAGCTTTTAGAATGATCTGTATTATTTTTTATTACCATAGTTTTTGGCAGATAGACCCAATTTTGGTTTTATAGAATATATCATATAATATTGATTTAATATAATTGGAAAGCTCATGCCAGCCACTCGACTCATACTAAGTCAATTTCAAACAATCAATATGGATCACAAAAGTCAGAGACCAAAAAATATTAATTTCTCAATTTTTTGAAATGTAAAATATGAATTTTAGTGGGTTATCCTCGATATCAATCTTCATAAATTATTTATTTTTTGAATTATTTTAAATGTAATGAAATTTAAAAAATAAATATTGCTGACACCTAATCCCGGGGATTGGATGAAATTATAAAATAATGTAAATAAAAAGTAAGGAGAGGCGAAAGATGAAGAGACACTGGGAGATGAATCCCAAGAGTCTCTCCCTCCATGTATGTATTTGTGTGCACCCTTAATGCAAAATCAATTTAGTTTGGTGGAGTTACCTCCTAGCCTGACATGGTATCAGAGCTCATGTTCCAGTCCATTTTTTGCTTCCTTTCTGCCCTTGTAACTGCCTCCTACCTCTGTTTTGCATTTCAGCATACTGACATATCCCTACGAAATTCCATGCATTGAATGAATTGTTTGAAGACTACATTTTATTCTAATAGTTGAAAAGTTGAATTTGTTTGCCTCTCGGTACTCCTGGTGCATAGAAGGTTGAACTGGTGCATAGATTGGAGATATCTGCACCCACATTGTTTCCCACTGTAATACGATCCAAGTTGTATGCAAACCAGAATTCACTCCACCAGATTCTTCATTCCTTGGCATCGTGCTACATACTCACTACGCAGAGCATATACTCACTACTCCAATAGTCCTCGGATCCTACAAACGATGTCTTACACAACACCTCCAAATGATGTCTCCCTAGATCCTCACATAGTCGCTCCTCGGACCACGCTCTTAGCCTCACATCCCACATCATGCTCCTAGTTGGCTCCTCCCACAGCACATTCCACACACAATCCACATGTTGTGTTTCCATACGTTGCTCCCTCCTCGCGTAGCCACGACATCAGAGCACTGTGATACCTGCACCTCGATCGGCATTTCCATACACAATCTCCATTTCATATACACCACTCCTCCCATATCATATACTATGCCATTTCATACACAATGCTCCACCATTTCATATACTACCAATCCAATACAACGCTCCTCCCATATCCCACCTCCCAAGATTTTACATCCCCCATAGATCCCTTCACCATATAATCCCTCACCCATATATACCTCTGCATAAATAAATAAAAAACTAGCATAGAATTCATTTTTTTTTACAAAAACAAATTAGCACCAGAATTGCAATTTTTATAGTAATGGCAGTAAAGTGTAATTTTATTTTACAATACATATTTCAAATTCATTCACTCATATATATTATGGGATTGGTTCTCACTGGAAAGGAGAACTATCCTAAGTGGTCCCGGAAAATCAAGCATACTCTCATTTTTAATGAGTTTTGGAAAGGAATTTGTGAAGGAGACAAAAAAAATGCACCTGCAAAGCCTACCTCAGACAAGGAGATCACCATTTGGGACAAAAATAACAATAAGGCCTATGCCTTGATTACATCATCTATAAATGAAGAGGTGAGTAACTGTATTACACCATTATCAAATTCTTATAAAGCCTTGAATAAGTTGAACTAACTATATGACTGACATTCTGAACTTGAAGTTGTTCAATTGATGATTAAACTATTCAGTCTTGAATTGAAAAATGATGACCCTCTTGCTTTAGCATCAGAAGTAAGATCTATCATGCATGACATTAAAAACACTAGGGTTTAAATAGGTATACCTCTCATAGCTTATGTCAAAGAATTATATCCCCACTTACTCATATTACATTGAGTCATTGCAAGCAAGTGGAAACCTCAAGGAGATTACCTTTGACTCCCTTGAGAAAAAAATTGCAAAGAGAGAAAAGGATTTTGAGAAGAAAACAACTCCTTAGTATTATGAAGAAGTTGTGTTCCTTTCACATAGATAGAAGAATCATGCTCAAGATTCTTCTAAAAGAAGAGGTGGCCGAAGAGGAAGAGGAAGAATGAATTTAAGAGGTAGTGGGGCAGACAATTGCAAGGAGAAAAGTTTGATCTTCATTGCACATGGTGCAATAGAGATGGATATGATGCATCCACATGTAAGTTGCCTAGGGAGAGAATCGAGCAGGAAAGAAATTAAGCCAAAGGTTAAACTCATTACAAAGAGAAAGGTAAAGCACCTAAATATGCTCATTATGTTGCGACAAATTGCAATATTGGAGTAATTGAAGACTTGTTTAATGCTTCACTTGCTTCTTGGGAAAATGATGGGTTGCTTGATTCGGAAGCAACATGCCACATTAATTTTAGAATTATTTTTTTTAAGAATTTACTGACAAGGTTGATAGAGTAGTATACTTTGTAGATAAATCAAAACTCAAGCCATCAGGGCTTGGCACAATGAGGCTTAAACTGCCTGGTCTTCCAAACTTTCTTCTGCATGAGGTTCTATACCTCCCAGAGTTAAGGAGAAACTTGTTGTCTTTGGTCAACAGTCGCCAAAAAGGAAACTTGATTCATATGTTTGATGGCAAGGTTGAGGTCAGAAAAGCATGAGATCACTCACTTGTCATGATGGGGATAGACAAAGAACGACTTCTAAAGCTGCAAGGTACTTATGCTCATGCACCAAAATTTGCATTCAGTTCTCACTATAATGAAGGTACATTTCTATCAAGTATTTTATGGCATGCTATATTTGGACACTTGAACTATGACAACATTCGATTGTTGAAGAAAAATGGCATTACTAGTTTGCCTAAAATTCCTAGGAAACTTAAGCAATGTGATGCTTGTATTTTAGGAAAGCATAGCTAATAGTCTTTTCATGATTCACATTCCAAAGCACATAGAAAACTTGAACTTATTCATTCATATTTATGTGGCCCCATGCTTGTTCCTTCTGCAATTGGAAATAAATATATGATTAAATTTATTGATGACTACACCAGAATGTGTTGGGTTTACTTATTGAAGAAAAAAGCTGATGATTTTAAAACATTCAAGAATTTTCATGCATGCATTGAAAATCATGCACATAATCATATTGGCTCTATCCGCATTGATAATGTAAGATAATACACTTCAAATAAATTTGAAAAATATGTTCTCCTACATAAGATCAAACATCAAACAATCGTGCCTTATAACCCCCAACAGAATGGTGTAGATGAAAGAATGAACATGACAATTTTAAATATGGTACGTTCCATGATGTTTTTCAATAATGTAATATTGATGTTTTAGTCTGATGCAATTCTATGTGTTGTGTATATAGAGAATAGGTTTCCTTCTAATGCAATTAGAAACAAGACTCCTTATGCCTTGATACCTAAGGAACAAAGGAAAAAACTTGGTGCAAGGAGCCGTAAGTGTATCTTCTTGGGGTATTCAAATACCTCCAAAGTATACCATCTCTATGATGAAGTTAATAAGAATTTTGTAGTATCTCTCTTGACAAGCACAAATCCAGGCTTGTGGAAAAATATTTTACACAGAAAGAAGGGGTTGATTATGAAGAGACATTTTCCCCCATAGCAAAATGGGCTACCATTCAGAGACTCTTTGCCTTGGCAGGTCAAAACGGTTAGAAATTCCATTAGATGGATGTAAAAACTGCTTTCTTGAATGGATATCTAAAGGAGAATGTTTTTATTTCCTTGCCAGAAGGATTTGTTATGAAGGGCCAAGAACACAAAGTATGCAAGCTTGTAAAATCCTTCTATGTACTCAAGCAAGCACTGTGAGCCTGGTATGAGAAGTTAACTGAGAATCTTCTAAAACTTAACTTCAAACATTATGTTTTTTATGATGCAACAATTTTCTTTGTCAAGAAAGTTGGAAAAATAGTTATATATCTTATGGTGTATGTATATGATATTTTGATGACAAGGAATAATGAGAGCTATATTGCATCCATAAAGAAGGAAATGAAGAAAGGTTTTGAAATGACTGATGGGCTATGTTCATGTTGAGATTCAACAAGATGATAAGCTTAGTGAAAAGAGTCTCCTTCACTAAGTGGGCCCACAGGCTATTTTT
Source organism: Pinus albicaulis (assembly GCA_034641835.2). Lineage (NCBI taxonomy): Eukaryota > Viridiplantae > Streptophyta > Pinopsida > Pinales > Pinaceae > Pinus > Pinus albicaulis. The sequence goes on along the minus strand of CM076569.1, from coordinate 64,878,548 downwards.
GGCACAAGTCTATTTTTAGACTATGTCTATTTTTAGACATGATGATCATATTTCAGAAGTTGCAGGATGCTATTTGTGGATGGTTGATCAAGTTCGAAAAATAGATGAAATTCTATTTTTATAATATTGGGCGAAGTCTATTTATAGATCATCAATCTAAAAATAGATGCATTTTGATTATTATTAGCTCTTAATAATAATCAGACTCTAAATAGCAACTTATTCTCTTGGAGCACTTCATTTCAGTGCACAAATGTGGCACATCAGCTAACAGAAGGAATTACGCTATTCCTAATGGTTTACTGGAGCTAATGCATGGAGGACTCAGTTAGAACTGAAGTGGCAAAGTTATGACAGAGTTGGAAGAAGTAGTTATGGAGTTGTATTCAGTTTAAATCAGTTAAATTCAGTTGAGCTAGTTGTATCTAGTCTAACTGAATGATACACTAGTGAGAGTGGAGTGAATTAATTAGTTAATTAATTCATAAATAATAACTCATTAATCAACTGAAGAATACATTAGTTAACTATAGTGTATGGTAGTTTCAGTGGAGACCAGTGGAGAGATAGGTGAAAGGGCAAGATAGACTATCTGTTGTGACTATAGTGATGCATTGATTGCATCCAACACTCAGTGGAGATGCCAATGAGGATTGCGCAGTCAATCCAAGAGTAATTAGAATTCATTCAGAGCTATTCTTCAACAGAGATTGCACAGTGGAGGCAGGCTAGCAGGTGGCAAAGATCGGTGCATGGATTTGCAAGATTGGGCCTATATAGTGTATGACGATTGTACTGTACTAAGAGCTTGTGATAAGCTTTGTATGCTTGTATGAGATTGTCATATGATCTCCATGTTACATAATATATATTTGGGGTTTTCAGCTTTAGGCTTTCTCAGTTAAAAAATATGTTATGTGCAATTGAATATTTTTGTTTATGCTTCACATGTGTGTGCAATTAATTGTTTCCGCAAAAGATCAACAAGTGGAATTGATTCTGTATTTTTCATAAAGTTAAAATAGTGTGAGATCAGGAGAATCAAGGACATATGCATGCTTAGTGCATATAATTTCTACATGGTATCAGAGCATTGTTGATTGAATATTGCAATTGTGAAGTGAGTTTGTGCTGGTGGACAATTCGAATTTGCTACAGAAGATTCTTGGTACAGAAATCGAGTATACATTGAAATGTCTTTCAACGGGTTGAGATTGGAGTATGCCCTTGATGGGAGCTCGAATTACATAGCCTGGAAGGACAGGATGGAGGCGGTGCTAGAGGATAAGGGCTGAAGGAGTTCATCGATAGTGATGTTCCTAAGCCGGGATCTAGCGATGCTGCATTACTTGATGCATGGCAAAAGAAGAATGCAAAGACTAGGAGGATTCTGTTGGAAGGTGTGAAGGACCACATTGTGTCCAGCCTTCACGGGAAATCCACTCCATTCGTAATGTGGAATTCTTTGACAGAATTGTTCCAAAGCAGAAGTGACTAGAGGAAGTTGGCTCTTAAAGACAAGCTCAGAAAAATAAAAATGGAGAAAGGCGACAGTATTCCAAAATACCTCACGAAGTTTGTCCACTGCAAGGATGAGCTGGGAAGTGTGGGGGTTATTTTTTATGAAGAAGACTTGATGAGCTTGGCTCTCCTTGGGCTTTCGAAGAGTTTGCATAGCTATGAAGACTCTGTCAATGGACGGGAGAAACTACTAGGATGGGAGCGACTTTGGTAGGATCTTGTGCAAGAGGAGATAAGGCGGCGTACTAGGGATGGATCTTCATTGAAGAATGAAGATGAAGAGAATTGCGCTTTGGCTGCCAAAGCAAGGAAAGGGAAGGGGAAGAAAAATCCTTCTAAATCTGGTGTGAAAGGCAAGAAGCAGGATTTGTCCAAAGTGAAGTGTTTTCACTGTCACGAGCATGGACATTTCACCACTAACTATCCACAAAAGAAGAAGAATAAGAAGGCTACTAGATCTGTAGCTGGAGAGGCCTTAGCCTCGCAATTTGAGATATATTTTTCTTTGATTGCATGCTTGGTTTCAAGCTGCATGGGATCGGTGTGGTATCTTGACAGTGGTGCGTCTTTCCATATGACAGGAGACAAGAGTTTTTTAGTGACTTGGAGGAGAAGGACCTCCAGATGCATATAGAGATGGGTGATGATGGTCGGTACACTTCGATTGGCATTGGGACCATTACCTTTGAGAGGGAGTCCAGTAATCCATTCTTGTTGAATAATTTCATGCATGTTCTAGGTCTGAAGAAGAACTTGGTCTCAGTCGCAATGCTGGAAGACAGGGGTTATGATGTCGTTTTCAGTGAGGGAAAAGCCTTCCTTCGACATAAAACAACGGGTCAAACCAAGAAGATAGGGGTTTTAATTAAGAATCTCTACAAGCTAGAGGTAGATGGCTGCGCTGCAATGGTGGGCAAAGCAGAAGAAGTGGTGAGCTGGGATGAGAGCGAGTTATGGCACAAGAGATTGGGCCATCTTCACCATGGCACTTTGAAAATTTTGTAGCAAATTTCTACTAGACTTCCCAAGGGTACTCTTGCGCAGCCAGATCAGTTCAAAGGATGTACAATGGGTAAGTTTGTGAAGACCACCTTTCATGAGAATGAGAACCGTGCTTCGGTGATCCTGGAGAGAATTCACACAGACGTGTGTGGACCATTCTCAGTTGCTTCAACAACAAGACACAGGTATTATGTGATATTTGTTGATGAATTTTCTCATAGATGTTGGATCTTCTTCATGCAGAAGAAGAGTGAAACGTTCTCAAAGTTCTGTGAGTTCAAGGCATTGGTGGAGAAGGAGTCGGGGAAGCAAGTGAAAGCTCTAAGGAGCGATAATGGTGGTAAATACATCTCGGGCGAATTCAAAGACTTTTGTAGCAAAGAAGGAATTCGAAGAGAACTCATAGCACCTCGTAACCCACAACAGAATGGGGTCGCGGAGAGAAAGAACAGAACGATCGTGGGTGCTGCACAAGCTATGCTTGAGAGGGAGCTAGACTTGCATGCAGTGAAGGAACTGTTTGTTTCGAAAGATGAGCCTCTGGATGTGGATTAGCCACAAGAGGATATTCATGGAGTGGAGGAGTCCACTCATACAGAACCAAACATCAGACAAGGCAGGAAGCGTACCACAAAAGCTGAGAGACTGAAGGTGGATGCGGCACAAAATGTAGGAGTTCCTACATCACAGTGCAGACAGAGACAGTCACCTGACCAATATACTGGATACATGGCTCTTATGAGCAAGTGTATTGTAACAGAGCCATCTTCTTTTGAAGAAGCAGCGCAGGAGCCCACATGGGTAGATGCCATGGTGGAGGAGTATCACTCTATTGTCAGAAATAGTGCTTGGGAGATTGTCCCAAGGCTGGTGGGAAAATCAGTTGTAGGATCAAGATGGATCTACAAGGTAAAGCAAGCTGTTGATGGGAGTGTCGAGAAGTATAAGGCAAGATTTTTTTCCCGGGGCTTCTCACAGATCAGGGGATTGACTATGAAGAAACCTTTCCACCTTTCGCACGGTATTCTTCCATACGGACCATCCTTGCTCTCTCAACGCAGATGGGTTGGCACATTCATCAGATGGATGTGAAGATTGCGTTCCTTAATGGGATCATTGAGGAAGAGGTGTACATTGAGCAGTTTGAAGGATTTGAGATCTTCAACGGCAATTCACATGTGTGTAGGCTCAAAAGAGAAATGTATGGGCTGAAACAATCACCTCGTGCTTGGTACACTCGAAACGACAGCTATTTCACTGGACTTGGCTTCACCAAGAGTGAGGCAGATGAAAACCTATACCAGATTTTGATTAAGGGTAAGATTTTGATCATTGTACTTTATGTTGATGATTTGATACTAATAGGTGATGAGTAGTTGATACACTCATGCAAGGCTGATCTTGCAAAGGAGTTTGAGATGAAGGATTTGGGTCTCCTTCATTATTTCCTTGGATTGAAAATATGGCAGCGGGAAGGTGAACTGTTTGTGTCTCAAGTCAAGTATGCCCAAGAGATACTGGACAAGTTTCACATGCAAGGCTGCAAGCCTATCGACACTCCTCTTCCAAGAAATTGGAAGAAAGAGGATGCTACATCGGGAGAGGTAGTGGATGCCATTGTTTATCGATAGTTGGTGGGTTCGCTCATGTATTTAGTCAATACAAGACCGGACATATGCTATGTGGTGAACCAGCTTTCACAAGCGATGGTTAAGCCTACCAAGCTCTTTTGGAAGGCGGGCAAGCATGTATTGAGATATCTCAGGGGCACATATGATTATGGTTTATGGTACAGACAGACGGATGAGGTGAAGTTGCATGGCTTCACGGATGCAGATTGGGCAGGAAGCCCAACAGACAGAAAGAGCACATCAAGAGGGATTTTCAGTATCGGATCTACGACAGTTTCTTGCTACAACAGGAAACAAAGATCTGTGGCACTCAGTTTAGCGGAAGCAGAATACATGGCAGTAATTTTAGCTGCATGTGAGGCTATCTGGATGAGGAAGATTCTGGTTGGTTTGTTCGGTTCACATTTAGATCCCACGGTGATTCATTGTGATAATCAGAGTTGCATTAAACTCTTGGTTAATCTTGTGTTTCATGATAGATATAAACATATTGATATCCAGTATCATCATATTAGAGATTGTGTGTAGCGGAAGATCATGTTGCTTCAGTACATTCCCACGGAGGATCAGGATGCAGATATTCTGACGAAGGCGCTCACCAGGAGCAAATTCGAATATCATAGAGATAGGATCGGGGTAAAAGATAATCCCTATCTTGTTGAGAGGGAGTGTTAAGATTCAACAAGATGATGAGCTTAGCGAAAAGAGTCGCCTTCACTAAGTGGGCCCGCAAGCTATTTTTGGCGCAAGTCTATTTTTAGACTATGTCTATTTTTAGACATGATGATCATATTTCAAAAGTTGCAGGATGCTATTTGTGGATGGTTGATCAAGTTGGAAAAATAGATGAAATTCTATTTTTAGAATATTGGGCGAAGTATATTTATAGATCGTCAATCTAAAAATAGATGCATGTCGATTATTATTAGCTCTTAATAATAATCAGACTCTAAACATCAACTTATTCTCTTGGAGCACTTCAGTTCAGTGCACAGATGTGGCACATCAGCTGACAGAAGGAATTACGCTATTCCTAAGGGTTTACTAGAGCTAATGCATGGAGGACTCAGTTAGAACTCAAGTGGCAGAGTTATGACACAGTTGGAAGAAGTAGTTATGGATTTGTATTCAGTTTAACTCAGTTAGACTCAGTTGAGCTAGTTGTATCTAGTCTAACTGATTGATACACTAGTGAGAGTGGAGTGAATTAACTAGTTAATTAATTCACAAATAATAACTCATTAATCAAATGAACAATACAACAGTTAACTACAGTGCATGGCAGTTTCAGTGGAGACCAGTGGAGAGATAGGTGAAAGGGCAAGATAGACTATCTGTTGTGACTATAGTGATGCATTGATTGCATCAAACACACAGTGGAGATGCCAATGAGGATTGCACAGTCAATCCAAGAGTAATTCGAATTCATTCAGAGCTATTCTTCAGCAGGGATTGCGTAGTGGAGGCAGGCTAGCAGGTGGCAAAGATCGGTGCATGGATTTGCAAGATTGGTCCTGATTAGTGTATGACGATTGTACTGTACTAAGAGCTTGTGATAAGCTTTGTATGCTTGTATGAGATTGTCATATGATCTCCATGTTACATAATATATAGTTGGGGTTTTCAGCTTCAGGCTTTCCCGGTTAAAAACTGTGTTATGTGCGATTGAATATTTTTGTTTATGCTTCACATGTGTGTGCAATTAATTGTTTCCGCAAAAGATCAACAAGTGGAATTGATTCTGTATTTTGCATAAAGTTAAAATAGTGTGAGATCAGGAGAATCAAGGACATATGCATGCTTAGTGCATATAATTTCTACATTTCACTACTATCTTGGTATTTAAGTAACTCAACATCCTAAGTTTATATTCCTCTCTAAGAAGAAGTACATTGGATATCTATTGAACAGGTTTGGCATGCAGGGAGTGCAATCCTTTGACTACTCCAATGGAACAGAACTTGAAGCTCAAGTCCATTAAAGAAAAATAATTTGAGGATGCAACAAAGTATAGAAAACTTGTGGGAAGTCTCAACTACCTAACTAGTACCAGACTCGACATTTCTTTTGTTGTTGGAATCTTCTCCAGGTCTATGCAAAAGCCTTGTGAGGGACATTGGTCTGCTACAAAAAGAGTTCTAAAGTACTTGAAAGGGACTCAAGACTTTGGAATCAAGTATACACATGTGGGCGACTTCAACTTGATTGGATACTCTAATTCAGATTTTGATGGAAACAAAGAAAATGGGGTATCTACTTCATGTTATACTATGATTCTTGGATCAAAAGTTATCTCCTGGAGATCACGTAAACAATCAGTTCCAAAAAATTCCACAACTGAGGCAGAATATGTGGCAGTAGCTGAAGCAACAAAGGAAATTGTGTCGCTCAGGAAAATTCTTGAAGATTTGCAGATGAAACAATTGCATTCAACTCCACTCATGATCGGCAACACTTCTACAATAAATTTGGCCAAGAACCCAAAGTTCCATGATCGAATGAAGCACATCAATACAAAATACCAACTAATTCAACATCATATTGAGGCCAATACAATCCATCTACTTCATTGTTCCACAAATGAGGATATTACAGAAATCTTCACCAAAGTGCTTGGAAGAGAAAAGTTCGAAAGATTTAGAACAATGCTTGGACTCATCAACATCCCTTCAAGATTAAGGGGGGGAATGTTGAAACATAGTCCTAGGGATTGGGTGAAATTGTAAAATAGTGTCAATAGAAAATAAGGAGAGGTGGAAGATGAAGATACACTAGGAAATGAATCCCAAGAGTCTCTCCCTCCATGTATATATTTGTGTGCACCCTTAATGAAAAATCAATTCAGTTTGATGGAGTTAATGGCCTGACAAACATAAATGATAGATTTTGGTGAAATAATTTGGGTATATATTTTCATGAGTTTTATTTTTCTTTTATATAATTTAATTTAAAATATACACTATGGATTTTGGTGAAATATCTTGTTATTAATCTTTACAAATGTTTTATTTATTTTTATATATATTTTTAAAGAATGTAATTATATTAAAGTTGTATTTAGCATATTAATTTAATATGGTAGGAATCACGATATACAATAGGTGATTTTAGTAAAAAAAAAAATGAATCATGAATAAATTCAAAAGGCAAATGTTTGAAAATTTTGAAAATATGTTTTTAAAATGATAAATTTTTGGACTAGGCCAAGATGAGTGAAATATTTTCATTATAAATTTGGGGTGATAGTAAGATTGAGTATGAAGGTATCTATTTGAGTATTTTCATTATAAATTTGGTTGTTGAAAACACCATCAAATTGATGACGAGGAAATTTAAAAAGGAGAAATGTTATTCTATTGAATTTCAACAATAAATTTCTAACTCAATAGGAAGTTTACTTCCATAGAAATGGTTGGCAAACGTTGTTAGACATCAAAACACTTACCTCATAATATCCACATTATCAATATTTTAAAAAATCATAAAATTAACTAAATTATAACACTATTTTAAAGCACCCTAGATCAATTTTAACTCCAGAGCTATCAAGCTTAGAGAAGAATCAAATATCTTAAAGTGAAAACATTTCCTCAAATTGTGCACAAAAAAAAAAAGATTTTAACTTTGATAAATTGGATCACTTGCTACTTGAGATAGATCTAAACTCATATATATACACTAATTTGTTAAATTTAAAATAAAATTGATTGAAAATATATTTAAAAAAAGAAGAGAGAAGATGTCCTTCCAATGTAGGTAACATGTGTTTACCACTTCCCTTTTGAGTCGTCATGACTGTTGTACCTTTGTAGATAGTTCTAGGCTGGGGAACTGTGCCAAAGCATCTAAGTGAGGTTTTGATTTTAATTGGATGACCAATGATTTAGACCTTTAAACAGATGTAAATCCTAAGTATTTCTGAGAAAATAGAAGGGTTGATTCTTCATTCCTAACAAAAATAATCTTTGAAACAATTTGGAGAGCGGAATTTAAGAAGATGTATAATTCCTTAAACATTCATATTGAATATCTAATCTATTATATACAATAGATGTGTGTAGAATATTTTTACAGCCAAACAATACATGTCCAAGAGATGACAAAAGGCAACAATTAAAATTTTTAGAGGAATTAACTAAGACAAACTGTTCAGTTAATTATTCTCTTTTAATAATTGTAACTTTGCAAGGGGTTTTTAGAGAGATTGACATTCAATCTATTCTTACCCAAACTCCTATGTTTTTTTTTTTTGACTTTTACGGTTATATTGATTAAGGGAGGCAAAACTGCTGCCGCGTACAAGAACAATACAACTCTGTTTGACCCTTACAGTCCTGTTACACAAACGAGGGTTTCTCCCTTTGAAACTTCAGAAGATGTCGCCTATGGATTCGGCTACGAGCTTGCTAGATCTATGAGACGAGGTACTTTGAGAATGCCAGATTTGTCAGGTCAGCCCTTTGGATACTGATTTTCTACCTATTTGCCGGATTGGGTGTTGCTCTGACCGTTTTGCTACATAGCAATTATTCCTCGTCCTTCTGCTAATTCCCTGGACAATGGAATAACATACTTCTGGATGAACCATGGAAGCCAGCGATAGGAAGAATAGCCATGACTGATCCTTCTTCGCTGAAAGGAGGTGAGATTATGAGGTAAAAATGTAATCAAACACCAGATTTGCTTTGTCACTTCTCTGGCATCGAAATCAAGGAGAACTGTAGATGAAACAACGATGGCCAGTGCCAACGCACAGCTATAGAAGCCACCATTCCGGCCGCTGTCCAACTTAGACTGAAAGGATGGGGTTGCAGGAAGGATGCTGCAATACAACCTTTGGAGCTCTTACCAGCATTGACAGCCACTTTAGAGCGCACTTAATAATGAACCATTCATGCAGTTTGCTCAAGCCTGGAACTTGATATCAACAGTTCTTCGAACTTTCACTTTCTGCCATATGCATCTAGTTTAGTCTGAGCTTCCTATGCACTGCAGATGTATAGTAATGTCAACAATCATTTCTGTTTGAAATGCCTACCAGAAGTAGCGAATGCTGGGAAAACTGTGACAGAAAGCACTCCAACAGTGCATCATAGTGAACAGAGTTGCTAAGAGTGCTGAACATTACGGAATTATGCAGATCGATTCTTCAGAATTAATTGAAAGAGATCTTTGGCTATAGGCTGAACCAAGATTGGCTTCCAGGTCAGCTTGGTAATTCAGATGCCTCAGTATATGATAAAAGGATATTTTCCGTAATTTAGTCAGCATGTACCTAACTTTCTTGAGAATGAGGACTAAGTGGATCTGTGATGGTGCCGAGTGGGAATTCAGTGCTTGAATGACAAGTTTGGAGTCACCGAAGACTGTCAGTGAGTGAATTTTCCGATTGAGAGCCAGTGAGAGCCCCTGCCATAGAGCCAGAGCCTCAGCTCTGTTGTTTGATTCAGAGCCCAGACCCCAATGAAACCTGAGCAAAGTAGAGCCATCAGGATTCAGAAGGATTCCACCCCCACCCGCAGCCCCAGGGTTGCCTTTAGAGGCCCCGTCGAAGAAGAGACAATGATCCTCCAGAGCAGCACACCACTTTATAAACTCCTGTTCTTCCAGTCGAATTTCCCAAGAAGCGTGGGGAGAGACAGGGGAAATAGGATTGTTTTGATAATTTGGAGCAATATCTTTCAACCAAAGCTCCTCTTCACTGTCCAGAACTGCTTCATTCCTTAGAGCCGGATTAGCATCCAAAGTCTCTCCCAAGAATGCTTTAATTTTGGAAATAATGTTGTTTGTAGTGCAGCTTTCACCCCTGAACAATCTGTTATTTCTTTCCAACCATAGCTTCCAGCAGATGTATTTAGGGATCCACATCCAAGCGGTCTTGAGAAGGTTTTTGTTTTTGAGGTTGAACGAGGATAACTTGATCCACTCGTGAAGGAGATTGGGAATGTTTTTTGGCAGCTCTACTCTGTCAGCTCTTGAATTCAGAACCCCCTTCCAAACATCTTTGGCAAAGGGGCACAGCAACATCAGGTGAGTAGCTGTTTCTTCCTCTGACTTACACAAAGGGCATCTGGAAGGCCCTTCCATTCCACGCTTTCTCAGATTGTCTTGAGTAAGGATGCTGTTGTGAGCCATCGCCCAGCAGAAGAAGTATATTTTTGGAAGCGATGGGAAGGCCCAAATAAACTTCCATTGCGCTGGATCAGGGGGTACATTAGGAACAGCACTCAAGATTTTGTAACCTTCAGAGACCGTGAAAGAGCCAGAATGGGAGCCCCACCCTCTTTTGTCCTTAGCTTTTGCTGAAGTGGGGGATTTTCCTTGGAGCCTGTCTAACAGTAACTTAGCTTCATTTTTCATTCGATGAGGAACCTCTCCCAGGTTCCAGCTGACCCATATTATACCAGAATCCTCCGACCAGGTGGATATGTCCCAAAGGGTTTCCAGATTGTTGGACTGCAGCCAAGATTTAATATTTGCAAGGCCTTCAATGTGTTTCAATGGCTGATCTCCAAGTATCTGGTCTTCCCAGATTCTGATTTTTTTCCCATTACCAGGGATCCAATAGAGATCGGATCTGAAATGCTCCAGAGAAGCTAGACAAAGCTTGAAAACTGGGGAGCCTTTGGAGGTTTTTGGGGGCTGATCCAAACATCTCAAATGCTGGCCTTGAAAATATTTCTTCCGCAGGACTTTCTTACTCCAGCTAGCTTTCCCAGCTACAATATTCCACAGGATTTTGGAGCCAAGAGCGAGATTTTGTGCAGCCAAATCTCTCAATTGAAGACCTCCTTCCAGGAAAGGTTTCTTAATGGTGACCCAATTAACTAAATGAAGTCTTCTTTCATTATTTTTCCCCCCTTCCCATAGGAATCTCCTCAGGATGCCATCCATTTTACTGAGGAAGGATTTGGGAGCAAGCAGAATGGAGTGTTGAAACAGAGGCATACTTGTAAGAACAGATTTCATTAGAATTATTTTCCCAGCAATGTTCAGCCAGGAGGCTCCCCAGGCTTGTATTCTGAGCTTAAGCTTGTCTAAGAGGGGCATCCAGTGGGCCACTTTAGGAATGGATTTGAAGATTGGAATCCCAAGATATTTGAAGGACTCCCAGGACTGGCAAACTTTCATTTCAAGGAGCCTAGCAATGTCAGCCAGATCTTTGACTGAGCAGTTCCAGCCATATATTGTACTTTTTAAATAGTTTATCTTGCTGCCTGAGACTTCCTTATAAGTGTCCAACTCTTGCTTAAAATATCTGGCCGAGTTGATGCTCGCTCCTCCAAGCAGCAGAGTATCATCGGCAAATTGGGCATGGTTTATATCTTTAACATTGTGCACCATTCTGAGGCCTGGTAGTGCATGGGCTTGTTGACAAAAGTCTAACTGGAAACTTAGTACAGAGGCTTGGATAGCATAGAGTAGAGGGGACAGCGGACAGCCTTGTCTCAAACCCCTAGATGCTTGGAAAAAATCAGTAGATCGGCCATTAACCAACGGTGCAATCCAAGGAGAGGCAATGCAGGCTTTCACCCAATTTATGAAGGATGTTGAGAAGCCCATTTTCTTCATAACAGTGAACAGGAATTCATGTCTCACCCTGTCAAAAGCATTGGCCAGATCGAGTTTTATCACCATTCCTTTCTCTTTTCGATGGCAACTTGAGTGAACTGCCTCTTGAACCAACACAATATTATCCAGAATCTTTCTCCCTTTGATGAATCCTCCTTGGTTCTCCGGGATGATGTCCGGCAGAATATTCTTGAGTCGGATGGATATGATTTTGGTAATCAGTTTATAGCTAGTATTACACAGCGAAATGGGACGAAATCTGCTGAAATCTGAAGCTCCTTTCTCTTTCGGAAGCAAAGCAAGGAAGGATGAATTGGTACTGCCTCATATCTTTGAGCAATATTGAGATTTCCTGATCATTCTCAGGAGGTCTTTATTGATAATGGACCAGCAAGACTGATAAAACCTTGCTGTGAACCCATCAGGCCCAGGCGCCTTATCCGGCTCCATGCAATCCAAGGCTTTCTTGAGCTCTTCCATGCTAATCGGTGCAAACAGCATATTGTTGACAGAATCTTGGACACAGAGGGGGATAAGATCAATCGGATAGGACTGGGGATCAATAGGAGTATCAGCAGGCGCTGTATAACGCTCTTTAAAAAAAGAGAAGGCTGCTCTCTTGATGCCTTCAAAATCTTTGACCACAGTATCTTGGGAGCGGATTTCAGAAACATTTTTGAATTGCTTGCGAGCTTCGGCATGCTTATGGAAAAAACTGGTGTTTTTGTCTCCGGCCTGTAACCATAAGTTTCTGGATTTTCGTCTCCAATACTCCTCTTCGTCCCTACTAGCTTTATGGAGGGCTTTTTGTAACTCAACTTCTTTTTGAAGCAGACTTTGGGTAACAGCAGAATCCTCCATTGTCGATTGAAGGGCAACAAGGTTTTCTAAGGACTCTTTTCTCTTGGCAGCTGGAGTTTTCAAAGATTTAGCCCACTCCTTGAGCCTTCTCTTAAGAATCCGTAACTTTTCTTCCCACACAAAGAAAGGGGATCCCAGTACTTGCTGGTTCCAGGCTTCAGATACCACCTCATGAAAACCCTCTTGCTGCAGCCACAAAGAGCTAAATCTAAAGGGAATGGGGCCCAGAAAACCATCCACGGAGAGCTCGAGACTAATGGGTTTATGATCGGAAGTGCAGTTAGGAAGGATCTTGGAAGAGGCCATTAGTCCACTAGTAAGGAAGGAGTTTTGGACGAGGAATCTGTCCAAACGAGCAGCTATGTGGTTGGGGCCCAACCTTTTGTTAGACCAAGTGTATTTTCCAGCTGAGGGCTTGATATCCTCCGGATCCCAGCCGATCATGATGTCTTCTACCCATTCTCTAGCTGGGTCCCTTACCGGAGAACCCCCTTTTTTCTCTTCAGTGGCAAGTGTAATGTTTATATCCCCTGCAATAATGATGTTTTCTGGATTGTGCAACAAAAGAAAGGAATGGAGCGAGTCCCAGCAAGTTTTTTTCTCCGTTGGAGAAACTGGAGCATAAAGGTTGAACATACTTACTTGTTGACCAGAGTCTTTGTGGAGGAGCTGAGTGAATATCCAGTAAAGGCAACTTTCTTCACGAGTAAGGTCATATTTGGAGCTGTCCCAGAAAGAGGCAATCCCACCAGATGCTCCTCTAGCACTGACAGCTATACCGGGGCCTTTGCGCCAAAAAATTTTGCTGGATTGGAGGAGAAGAGTGTCCTCCAGCTTTGTCTCCTGGATGAGAAGGATTTCAGGTGTATGCAACCTCACAATGTCTTTCAGGGCATCTTCTTTCAGCCTGCTACCTAATCCTCTGCAATTCCAGGAGACGTACTTCATTATTTACTGGATTGGGAAGGATCGGCTCCTTTTGGAGCCCTGTTTTGCTTGCGCCCAGATCTGGTGTTCATCATTCCTTTGAGAGTTTTCTGGGAGCCTTGGAGAACATCCAGATAGGTTTTCTCCTCTCTCTGTTTCTTCTTGGATTTCCGGCCCCTGGTCGATTTGATAGGAGTAATTTGTGAGCTGTCTGATTCGGAGTCTCTTTCTTCTGATTCTCCCCCTGATTCAGAGGCAAGACTAATGTGCTGGTCATTGCCTTCGAATCCCCCTTGACCAGCCTCAGTTAGTGGTACATTTGTTTCTTCTTCGGTTTCTTTCACTTTCTTCGACTGATCTTCAGTTTCTTCATGGTTCTCTGAGGCATCCTCCTTTTCGCCTGAGGAGGGGCCTTCATTTGAATCTGGAATGGTCTTGGAACTGGTCTAGGGTTTCCCCATTGGCCCTGATTTTTTCTGCTCGTTGGGCTTTGAGACTACCTTGCCCTTTTTTATTTCTTTCCATCCTTCTTCTTCCACCTTGTCCCCTGATGGGGCTTTGGGGCAGTTCCGTTGAAAGTGACCATGTTCGTGGCAGATTCTGCATTTAAAGGGCAGTTGCTCGTAGTCAAGCTTCTGGAAGTGGTTCCAGTCTCCAACTTTAAGTTTGATGGCCTCCGGCAGACCAGCTTCCAAGTCAACTTCCACGCAGATTCTTGCGCAGGTGTATTGGCCCTTGTTATCAGCTTTGTCGATGAATCTGCCCAGTACGTTTCCTATCTTTTGCAGGGATTGGTAGCTCCAGCAGTGTATTGGAAGATTGGGGAGACGGACCCAAACAGGAACCTCCTTTGGGACATCTACAGAAGGGTCGAAATCGGGGGTCCATTTATTCAGGAAGAGACCTTGATTTCCCATGAAATAAGGACCGTTTCTGAACACCAGATCTCGGTCCTCCTTGGTAGTGAATTCGAAAATGAAAAAAACTCTACCTACAGCATAACTTATCACGTTGTTAGGCAGCAGGGGCCTCCAGTTTCGTTGAACCCATTCATCAGTCGCTTTTGATGTTGGCCATCGACCCATAAATTGCCCCACGAGACCTCTGTCAGCTAAAGCCAGAGCGATTTTGATCGGTTGGTCTTCAGGCAGTGAAATTTCTGGAATTTCATCAAGCTTTTTGATGAACTTCGGCACTTCGGGATGGGCACGTTTTTTTCCTTTCTGTGAAAGCAGGCATCAAAAGGCCTCTGCTGAAGAAGAAGGAGGGGTGGGAGAGGGCTCCACACCCCCTGGCGCTCCCATGGCGGCGGAACAGGCCAGGCAGCGTTCGCTGACCTAACCGATGGCTCACAGAGGAGCAGAGCGCGCGCAAAAAAAAATCCTGAGGATTTACTTTTTCAATTTAGTTTTTTTACCCAAACTCCTATGTTACCTTGAACATGTGCGGGAAAATAAAACATAAATTAATAATAGGAATAACTCACATAGATACACAAGCTGCTCAGAATGAATCCAGAATCATACAATTATCTTCAAAAATAACTTATAATATTACAGTCATGTCATTGGTTCATCACAAGGGTTCAACCCCTTCTTCTTTGAATTACAAAATACTCATAGAGTTTGACTCAAAATATCTAAACTTAAATCAAAATTTATTACAAACTAAAATATTATCCAAATTTCAAAGAGCAGAATTCCGCTTCGAATGCTCCCTTGACAAGCCCGTCATCACTGCTTTTGTTACAGTCACCCTCAGAGAGGAAACAGTTAACCCAATCCCCTCTCCTGCCCCTTGCCCTCATCCCACTCTGGTTAAGGATGAAGCGATGAACTCTGAGGTGCCAATGGAGACTATGCATGCTAACCAGAGTAAGGACAAAATATCACATGCAGGTGGATATTGTCAACAAGGCTAGCGCGTCCACTGAAGAAAATGATGGCAGAGGTGACGAGCTCTGGTGCAGGATTGTGGAGGAAACTCCTTCTCCAGCTCATGACCAGTGAACCTTGCGACCCTCGGCCCACATCGGTACTGCTGCTCAATCATCTTGGGAGATTTTTGTTTTTCTCTTATACTCTCTTCTGCTGAAAGAGCTGAATGCAATTTTCGTATGTTTATTTTTGTTAAACTGTATGGACAATATGCCGATTTCCCTTGCGAGGGCGGCAAGAATTATTGCTAGAGGACTAGTTTCCCACTCAGGGCAGTCCAGAGTTTTGTTTATCATGGCTATCAGGCCTAGATTTCAGGCTTACATAGCTAAGGCTGAGGTAGTTTTGTACCATTATGTTACATAAATAGAATTAGAATTATTGAGACAAAAAAAATAAAAAAAATATTATCCAAATTGATTTGGATATTACAAAAATAAAATTGAAAAATACTAAATTTGAACTGATTTAAACACTCTCCACACATTTCAAGGGCTGTTGTTTCATGACTTTTGCTGGAAATCTGATTTTTTGTTTCCTGCCCCTGCTATTTTTTTGTCTGCTCCTGCTTTTTTGGCTTCTGGTCACTGGAATTTTGCATTATGTTCTATTCGATGAGCTCAAGTAATTTATCCCATCTTTTATCATATGGGATAGAAAATTTTGTCAACTTCCTGTATGACTCATCAACTTCAGTATATTTTTCAAAAGTAGGCCTAGTTAAAAACAAATGTTCAATTTCATGTTGAATGAATTAATCATAATCTAGGCCTTCGATGAAATATTTTCCAGTTATTATCCCTCTGACTTTGAAAAGTTTGGTCTTGTTTGCTGCTATCTCATGTACCCGTGCTGATAATATTCTAGTGGGATCAATTTGACACTAGAATCTCGCAGACCTAGGATTTATTTTTGGTGCAGAGCATTAAATTTTCTATGGAATTTTTTATTCTCAAATTCTAAATTTTGGCACTTATTCTCCAACTATAAAATTAAATTTCTCTTTGTTAAAACCTTTCTTGCCTCAAGGACTGCTTCACTTTTGTCTTCAATCGCAAACCCTTTAAGTTAATCCTTTTTTTTGGAGTTTAATACTTTAATTATTCTAGTAGCTTCCCATGGTTTATGATCTAGATCTTCTTTGATTTCTACTATTGTTGCCTTTAACTGATGCAATAAATCTTCCTGCTCAAAAATAATTTCAATGGATGGCCATAATTTAGTTATAGATGCATTAATATCAACCCATATATTTTCTTTGACTTGAGATAAAGTTTGTGTAATCAATTATTCATTTTCATAAAATTTTAATTTCTTAGTTAACCTGAAATTATTTTGAATCTTAACCAAATATGCATTATCATTTTTTAATTTACTATATTGAATCTTTTCAAGCTACACTTTAAGCTTCTCAATTTCCTTATCTTTCAAGGATAGATCTCTCATGGATTTTGATAATTTTTCTGATGAATTTTGATCTATAGACTATGTTTCTATGACTACTGTTGCTGTAGATGTCCCTGTTGTAGAATTTTCTACTCTGGTACTGAGTTGTAGCTCTCTTTCCTTAATCAACTTCTCCATTTCTTCTTCCATTTTTTGAATTTGCATGTTCTGCTCAACAATCATCTTAAGCATATTTTCTTTCTCCTTCTCTAATGACCGACTTCTTGTGATTGTGGATGTTTAAAATTTGGAAACTTTAATTGTTTCCTCAATGCTTGAATATCATCATTTCTATTTTTTATTATCTCTTATGTTTGTTTTACAAATTTAGGATCCAGTCCTAATTTCAAAACCTAGTCTTTGAGTCCCTTAATTATTGTATCCTTAGCAAGAGAATACATTTTTTATAGCTTTCATTGATAATGAATGTTATTTAATGATTCTAGCAGCTTAAAAGTTTCCATGTAAGAACTTTTCAAGGATGTATAAATCATCTCCCGTGATTTCTTGCGTAGATCAATTTGATCTATGAGATGAATTTGTTTGGTGTCAAAAGAAAACAAGGAAGTTTTATAATCTTCAACAATCTTAGGTACACAGACCTTTGGTTCCAAAAATTCCAATTGGAATTGTCCCTTCTCACTATCTTATGTTGAAAGTAGCCTAGTATGTGTTGTAGAAGATTGTTTCCAAAACTATGCATATGTTGAAGTCTTCAGTGATTCATTCTTCTTTTTTATTTCTAAGAATCTTGAAAATATACTTTGTTGCCTCGAAGAAGGAGATGAAGGAGAAGGATAATTTTTTCTGGTTTCTTCTATTTACTATAGTGAGAATGGAAATTCTCCTGTAAAACCAATTGTAGGAGGTACTTTAGAAGCTTGAAATTTTGAGGATTCTTCCTCCTCATTTGTTGTTGTCTTCCTTCTTTTCATGACTTTGAAGATTGTTTGTTGCAAATATGATCTTGATGGAGACTGACTCTCCCTTGGCCTTTTTAATTAATTCTCTTTGGTCTTTGGAGTCTCTAACATTGTTTAACTAGAGATTGTTTCCTTAACTTCCTATAAAGTGTTTTCCTCCCAATCTTCTTTATTTGCAAATTGCGCAATCTATGGTATAAAAATATGAACATAAGGTGTTGATTTTTGTGCAACTCTGACTGATGATATAATTCCCAGTGGGTCATAAGACCAACTAAAACTTAACTTGAATATCATATGTTTCAGTAAGACATTAACCTATTTCTCTACAGCTCTTGTGTTGGCTATAAATGGGCCAACCTATGCTTTCAATTTAAATTGAGCTTTTTTTTTCCTAGAGACAAAATGAACATCATCTACATTCATAATTTGTTTAATATACTCAAGAGAAAAAATTCTTATTGGGAGGAAAGCATGCAACTTGCATGGTTGTAATTCAAATCCATAAATCCTAATTTCAGTGAAATTATGATATAAATACCAGTCTCCAACTTTATTATGCTCATTCATATGTAAAATTATTATAATCTCAGATGAAATTCTAGGAACAACGTCGCTATTTAATGAAAAAATTTCCACATAAAAAAAATAAAAATAAAAATCTTGTCCTGAAGATGGATCCCCGTTGGGATTCGATACATCGACCATTGTTTTTTAACACTATGGATAATCCAGATATTTCTTTAATAAAATATAACCACAGAAGCTTGAAAACCATAAGAATTAATTGACAAAATCACTAAATGAGAATTCTTTAGAAGTCTTTATCACTAGACATTTCCAATTAATGTCTGACTATGGGCTGCCTGTAACATCCAAATTTTGCAAAGGAAACTTAAATATCTATGAATGATGATATAGAAACAAATAAACCAGATTTGATTGATACTTGAAAGATCCTTTTGCATTTAACTTCAAAAATTGATCATGAATTACATCGGAAAGAAACTAACTATAGTTGAAAATTATTAAAGGTTTTTTACTAGAAGAGAACACAAACAGAAAGCCCAAAATGGCTTCATTAACCCATTGATCTTTGGGATATCCTAATAAACAAGAAACTATGGAAATCATCTATCTAGATATTTTAGGGAACATGGTCGCATAATAGGGACGATTGGTTCTGGGTAATTTAGAATTCTCAGGCAGAAAGGATTAAAAAATGTGAGCTCGTTCTGAAAATGAACTTTTTTGGTAAATCTCCATTAATGCATCAGTAGAAAATGGATGTAAGGGTTTTTGAGGGTTTAGCTGAAGGGATTGGAAAACTAACTCAATATTTATATGGAAAAGTGTTTCATTATTTTGAGCGATTACATCTCTTTGGCTAGGAAGATATCGGGCTCCACACTAGGCAACACATTCTAGAAAATGATGGGTTTGTGGGAAACAAAATTGGGGTAGTAGGGATTCCCAAAAATAGAATTCGTCACTGGCATATTCATATTTTTGAAATGCCCAATTATGAAGTTCGTACAAGTCGATTTCATAATTGGTCTCTACAATTTTAAACTGAGCATCAACTAGTGGGAGTTCATCTAGGTTAATGGCCGGGGGTAGCAGAGGATTATCTACAAGCATTTTTTATCTTCCTTTATGGGAAGCCATTAGGAAAATCAAATTAATGAAGAAATTGAGAAAAATTTACCCGAAAATAAAATGATTGCAGGCTAGAAGATGGTGATTGGAGGTCGTTATCTGCTGAGATTTTGCTTGCAGAATTGTTTTTTGAATTACAGTGAGAAGCAAAATTAGCAAATGGTCACTTTGAAACGGATGAAAATGTTTTATTAGGGGTGAATAACGAATTTTAATTAACTAGACCGTTGTTGGCGCGAAGGATTAAATGTTGAAGAGATTTGATGGGAATGATTTAATAGCAATGATCGTTTGCTAATTTTGGCGGGAGGGATAGCAATGGTCATGTATAGAAGAGTGTTGACGTGTGCTAAAAATAACAGGAGGATGAATGGCAGGAGAGTGGTTTGTAGGGGGTGAACATGGTAAGCGATATTCGATATGGGGGTACTTCAATTTACGCAGGGCTGCCACGTATCCAAGGGCAGAATCGGGGAAATCGCTTTGACTGTGGGTTGCTTGCTTGTGTAGATCAATTTGATCTATGAGATGAATTTTTTTGGTGTCAAAAGAGGACAAGGAAGTTTTATAATCTTCAACAGTCTTAGGTACAGACACCTTTGGTTCCAAAAATTCCAATTGGAATTGTCCCTTCTCACTATCTAATGTTGAAAGTAGCTTGGTTTGTGTTGTAGAAGATTGTTTCCAAAACTATGCATATGTTGAATTCTTCAGAGCTTCATTCTTCTTTTTCATTTCTAAGAATCTTGAAAATATACTTTGTTTCCTTGAAGAAGGAGATGAAGGAGAAGGAGAAGTTTTTCTAGTTTCTTCTATTTATTGTAGTGAAAATGGAAATTCTCCTGTAAAAACAATTGTAGGAGGTACTTTAGAAGCTTGAAATTTTGAGGATTCTTCCTCTTCATTTGTTGTTGTCTTCCTTCTTTTCATGACTTTGAAAATTGTTTGTTTCAAATATGATCTTGATGGAGACTGACTCTCCCTTGGAATTTTTAAATATTTCTCTTTGGTTTTTGGAGTCTGTAACATTATTTGACTGGAGATTGTTTCCTCAACTTCCTGTAAAGTGTTTTCCTCCCAATCATCTTTATTTGCAAATTGCGCAATCTATGGTATAGAAATATGAACATAAGGTGTTGATTTCTATGAAACTCTGACTGATGATATAATTCCTAGTGGGTCATAAGAACAACTAAAACCCAACTTGAATCTGATATGTTTCAATAAGACATTAACCTCTTTCTCTACAGCTCTTGTGTTGGCTATAAATGGACCAACCTGTGCTTTCAATTTAAATTGAGCTTTTTGTTTCCTAGAGACAAAATGAACATCATCTACATTCATCATTTGTCTAATATACTCAAGAGAAAAAATTCTTATTGGGAGGAAGGCATGTAACTTGTATGGTTGTAATTCAAATCCATAAATCCTAATTTCAGTGAAATTATAGTATAAATACCAGTCTCCAAATTTATTCTGCTCACTCATATGTAAAGTTATTTTTATCTCAGATGAAATTCTATGAACAACATCACTATTTAATGAACAATTTTCCACATAAAAATAAAAATAAAAATAAAAAATAATTAAAAATAAAAAAAGGTTATTGTCCTGAAGATGGATCCCCATTGGGATTTGAAATGTCAACTATTGTTTTTTAACACTGTGGATAATCCGAAGATTTATTTAATAAACGATAGCCACAGAAGCTTGAAAACCATAAGAATTGATTGACAAAATCACTAAATGAGAATTCTTTAGAAGCCTTTCTCACTAGTGATTTCCAATTAATGTATGACTGTGGGCTTCCTATAACATCCAACTTTTGCAAAGGAAACTTAAATATTTATGACTAATAATATAGAAATAAATAGACCAGATCTGATTGATACTTGAAAGATCCTTTTGCAATGAACTTCAAAAATTGATCATGAATTACATCGAAAAGAAACTAACTATAGTTGAAAATTATTGAAGGTTTTTTACTAGAAGAGAACACAAACAGAAAGCCCAAAATGGCTTCATTAACCCATTGATCATTGGGATATCCTGATAAACAAGAAACTATGGAAATCACCTATCTAGACATTTCAGGGAACATGGCCGCAAAATAGGGAGGATTGGTCCTAGGTAATTTAGAATTCTCAGGCAGAAAGGATTAGAAAATGTGAGCTCGTTCTGAAAATGAAAATTTCTGGTAAATCTCCATTAATGCATCAATAGAAAATGGATGTAAGGGTTTTTGAGGGTTTAGCTGAAGGGATTGGAAAACTGGCTCAGTATTTATATGGAAAAGAGTTTCATTGTTTTGAGCAATTACATCTCTTTGGCTAGGAAGATATCAGGCTCCACACCACGCAACCCATTCCGGAAATTGATGGGTTTGTGGGAAACAAAACTAGGGTAGTAGGGATTCCCAAAAATAGAATTCATCACTGGCATATTTGTATTTTTGAAATGCCCAATTATGAAGTTCGTACAAGTTGATTTCATAATTGGTCTCTACAATTTTAAACTGAGTATCAACTAGTGGGAGTTCATCTAGGTTAATGACCGGGGGTAGCAGAGGATTATCTACAAGAATTTTCGATTTTCCTTTATGGGAAGACATTAGGAAAAACGAATTACTAAATCAATTGAGAAATAGTTACCCAAAAATAAAACGATTGCAGGCTGGAAGATGACGATTGGAGGTTGCTATCTACTGAAATTTTGTTTGCAGAATCATTTTTTGAATTACAATGAGAAGCAAAACTAGCAAATGGTCACTTTGAAAAGGATGACAATGTTTTATTAGGGGCGAATAACAAATTTTAATTAACTAGACTGTTGTTGGCGCGAAGGATTAAATGATGAAGAAATTTGACGGGAATGATTTAATAGCAACAATCGTTTGCTAATTTTGGCAGGAGGGATAACAATGGTCATGTATAGCAGAGTGTTGACGTGTGCTAAAAATAACAGGAGGATGAATGGCAGGAGAGTGGTTTGCGGGGGGGGTGAACATGGTAAGCGGTATTCGATAGGGGGGTACTTCAATTTATGTGGGGTTTCCACGTATCCAAGGGCAGGATCGGGGAAACCACTTTGAGGAAATCCACCACCCGCCCCCCCCCCCCTCTATTAATTGCTCACAATGCGGCATTGTGCCATTAAAGTATATGGTTATTGAAGTATATGGAGGGTTTAGATATACCTCAAAGCAATTATAGCCTTTTTTCTTTTAGATTTAATTAAAAAAATGTTATAAAATTAAATTAAAATAAATCATTTGTAAAATAATTTTATTTTAAAAGAAGTTATGGTTGTTGGGCATGTGGTATTGACCCATGGTATTGTAACAAAATAATTAAAAGCCTAGATCCATAACATAATAATCAAAAGCATAGATGTCTCATGGTACTAGCCCATGGTATTATGATTTTCTTACCTCCTCTCCCTCTCTCCCTCCCTCTCTTCTTTCTATTCTAGGTATTAGCCCTTAGTATTGTAAAAAAACCTATTTAGAAGTTAATAATATCCATGGTAAATATTTATGATCACAAATCTTGTTATATTTTTAATAGTATAATTGTATATTCTTATTAATTAAATTTAAAGTGGTTATGCAATCATTATTTTAAATTATATGGTAAAATGATTTTAATTTATAAGTACCATTTATATGCTATATATTTTAATGTGATATGTATATTATACTTTCTTTTATAAGTACACTATATAAAAAAATGAATTTAAAAAATATCTCACATCTAATGCTTAAGCCCACACTCACACTCACCCATCTAACGTTCACACTCACACTCACACTAATGCTCACCCATCCACCCTAAACTGGGTTGTAGAGCACCTCACACTCACACTAATGCTCACCCATTCACCCTAAACTGGGTTGTAGAGCACCTGATCTATGGCATGCCCGATATCATGTGTCCAAAAACAATCCCTTTTAAAATATAAAGGATTATAAAATAAAAATAATGTGATGTGACATTTAGACTTGCACGCAATTTTATATATATATATATATATATATATATATATATATATATATATATATATATATATATATATATCATTTCTTTAGATCCTTTTATTTCTTTTTCTTATTTTTCTTTTTTCTATTTTTATTTTTGAAATAAAGGAAAAGAACAAAAAATATAGGAGTAAAAATAAGTTACAAATGTGACCAAATGATTTGTTTAGCGCGAGTGGGTCACTGACGAATAAAGCAAAAGGGACAAAACTAAAAGCGAATCTCGAGCTACCAATGACATATGGACCCACGCATTGTGAAAAACCACAACCAATCTAGCAGCCATGTTCTCAACATCCGTATTAATTATGACCCCACATTTAATCATCATACTTCCGTGACTTTGGAAGGATTCATGTATTTTCTCTTATTCTTTTGGACATTCACACATTGAAGAGATATATTTTTTATATATTTTTAGCGATGGGTGAATTTCCTGGTGTTGGTGGGAGGAGGAGATGAAAAGGATTGAATTGCAAAAGGTGAAAAGCGTGAATAGGTAGTTTCATAGACTAAATAGTCTTGTAGACATTAAAATATCATTCATTTTTTTTATATGGGTCGCTCTCAACAATGTAGGTGTGAAAATATCACGACTCAAGTTTCCAGTATCTTTCTTTGGTTGAGCGTTCAAATCTCAGAAGAAGAGTGTTGCTTCACATTTGGGCGGTGTCATTGCCTTTCTGATGTTCACATTTTTTCGAGAAGCCTTTGCGGAGATTTTTATTTTCTAGAGTAGCGGTAGAATATTTTGTATGTGGTACCTAGTTTCCTACTTCATTGTTAAGGCATTTAGTATATTTATTTTAATTTTAATTTTTAAATTAAATTAAATGGTTAACAAATATATTGAAATTATAGAAAATTTATGCCATATTGAAATTGATTTATTCTTAAATTAAATTAAATTATAGATTATATAGTTTGTATTACTATTATAATATAAAATGTAGAAAATTGATTAATTTTATTAGTTTATTATTATCTTACTTAAATCATTAAAATAATGATAACATGTTTATCATTATTTATCTTTATTTTATCATTAAAATCATTATATTTTTCCATCTAAGTTCCTTTCATTCCAATCATCTATCCATTTTTATGGAGGGACAACTAAACTTATTCATCTAAGTTCCTTTCATTCTAGACATCCATCCATAAAACTTTCATTCGAGTCATCCATCCATTTTTATGGAAGGACAACTGAACTTATCCATCCAAATTCCCTTAGTTCAAGTAGTCCATCCATAAGTGGTGATCATCCATTTTTATGATGAAACAATTTGATTCATAAATAGTTCATCCATTTTTATGATGAAACAATTTGAAATTATTTATCTATTTTTAGAAAAAAATCATTAAAATGAAAAAGCAATTATGAAAAAACAATTAAAATTATGCATCCAATTTTTTGAGAAGCCACTAAAGTTATCCCTACAATTTTTATAAGAAGCAATTATAGAGAAACAAATAATGTTATACATCCAGTGACAATGTGAAATGTGACGTTGATCCCCATTAACACGACTATGATTAATGAGTGAGGACCAAACCCAACGAGACCATAATGATATCAGATTTTGACTACTATGGCTTGATGCCTATGTTGGTTTTAATCAGATTGTGACTACTATGGCTTGATGCCTATATGTTGGTTTTAGCCAGCTAGACTAGTAGATTTTCTTTAAAATGCTAATATTGTTAAAATAAGATGGTAAGATTGACTACTATGGCTTCATGTCTATGTTGGTTTAACCAGCTAGACTAATGGGTTTTGTTTAAACTGCTAATGTTGTTAAAGTAAGAATTTGACTACTATGGCTTAATGCCTATGTTGGTTTTAACTAGCTAGACAAGTAAGTTTAAACAGATGCCTATGTTGGTTTTAACTAGCTGGCTTGATGCCTATGTTGGTTTTAACTAGCTAGACAAGTAAGTTTTGTTTAAACTGCCAATGTTGTTAAAATAACCTAATGCCAATAGGTTATGTTGTTAAATAAACTAATGCCATGGACATTTCGGTTTTAATTGATCTTCTGTTTCGGATTTAACTGATCTTCTGGGTCTTTCTTTATTAAATTAAGATGCTTGTTTTCTCGACTCTAGATTATATGCTTGCTGGCTGTGACAACTCTTCTGGTATGCCATTCTTTTTATCAGGTATTATATGCTTGTTGGATGTGACAACTCTTCTAGTATGCCATTATTTGTATCATATGCTTGTTGGATGTGACAACTCTTCTTGTATGCCATTATTTTTATAGGGTATAAAATACAACTCTTCTGGTAACTCTTCTGGTATGTCATTCTCTTTATCGGGTATAAAATGCTTTGACCCCAATTTCAGGATATGTCAGGAAATGAATTTGTATTTTGTCCCTTTTGTTCTGATACGTCAGGAAATGAGTCTGCCACTTCATAATTTTCGCATGCCAGGGTATCAACTGTTTCCTACTGTTTTATCGTAACATGAATGACTCTCTCCACATCGAAAATTTTGAGTGATCATCTGCACAGATGGAAAGATCATACTATAATGCACTATTAAAAGAATTTAAAGTCATACAGACCTGGAAAGCTTACCATGGCTCATTGATATATGAAACTTTATTAGGGTAAGAGATGTATATGATGAAAGGGATGTATATCCTGCATATTCTTAGTCACCTACATATATATCTATATATATATATATATATATATATATATATATATATGTACACCGTATCTGACATAATAGTATATACACTACTCAAAGAATAATGAATGTCTTCAATGAACTATAGCAGCTATTTCTGGTCACTTTACAGTCTGGTTTCTTCTTTGTCACTATGTAAAAACAAGAGTCGTTTGGAGAGGATTAAGCCATATACATCCAGCAGCTGTGGATTAAAGTATCCATGAAAAAGAATTCGTTCAAGCAGAATGGGATTGAACAATTATCATCAATTAAAGGGCTGTTTCAATTCAACTGATAAGTTATTGAATTTAATTTCTAATGTAAACATCCGGTGACCAATCAAACGCAGAAGCCCTCTGGCAGACTCAACTATACAATACAATACCAGAGCATTTAGGACAGTTTGCAGTCATGTCACTCCCCTATGTTGAAAAGGATTTCATGCGAATCAATGTTTCTAGTGCATTACCCTCAAACCAGATAGCATATTTAAACTCATCCCGTTGTAAAGCACTCTCCACAAATAACATAAATACATTCAAAGGGATTCATAGATAACCCTAAAACAACAGAAAAACGCTAAATCTGCCAAGCCATTGTAATCAGCTAAGTCCAAGATTATCAAACAAAATTTAATAACTCAAATCATATTTAGTAGAAAGGGCCGTGAAGAGATCCCTTTATTTCCTAAATGGATAAACGATGAAGGAAGAAAACCGTGTAGCAGATGCAAAATACTGTGGCACTCGTCCAGAAAAGAATAACCTCCACAAAACCTAGACCTATAATGTCGTATACATATCAGAAATATATATAAAAACCATCCCTCCCTGATCATAAAAAATGGACCAAAGAGCAGCCGCAAGAGATCTCAGTAGAATCGAGAGGCCAAGAAGGGGATGAATGAGGCCATGAGAGCGACGATTAAAGAGGGAACGAAGGCCATGGAAGCAGCACCTGCCTCCATTGTTGGACTGGGAGCTGCTGCCGTTAACTCTGTTGCTGCTGCTGCGACTCCCGCTCCCACCATTAGCATCACAATTGCCAAGAGAGTAGCAGATGCATAGTTGCCTGCCGCTGTCATTCTCGCTCACACTCACAACGGACCTGTTACTGCTAATTGATATGTGGAAAAGGTCAAACCCTAACTGCTATTTCTACCAAGCAAATCTGAATCTGAGACAGGACACCACAAATTCGAAGCGTCAATCTCCTGGTTTGAGGTTCGAACACTCGACCAGAATGGACCGAGAAATGTGAGATCACAGAATTTACAAGGTAAAGCGTTGAGTATCCCGCGTATTAATAATCGTGTGCGCCTGGGAGGACCAACGGACAAATCACGCGTTTAAGGAAAAATAATATTAAAATATCTCCAAACGAAGCCAGCTCTGTCTGTATAAATGATTAAAGGGGAATAGTTAAGGCTGGGTACAGCTTGGTAATGGGCGTTTTCGGCGAGGCTTATTTCCTCTGCCATAGGGCATTTCCTGCCTGGGCGCATTTATGGCCTATGGCAGAAGAAATAAGCCTCGCCTTGGTAATGCGTGGCAACTGGCCATGTGTCACCACTCCGTGGACCCACCAACCCACAACACCGGGCAACAGGCAAAGGAAGCAGGTAGGGCACGGTCCTCCGCTTTGTAGAAAGTCAGTTAAACTTTTTTATTTTTGTTTTTCTATTTTAATTTTGAAATTGGGTAAGAAATTAATAAAAATTATAAATCTATGTTGTTATTTATATTATAAATGTTTTAGGGTTTTTTAAAATTATATTTAATTTTATATTCTAAATTTAATGAATATAACATTATAATTCTAATGAAAATATATTATTTTAAAGGTTAAAAGATAAAAGCATAGTAACACAGGTATTGCTCTCAGTCATTGGAGAGCACCTAACGTACTCCATGCTCTCGGGCTTTTGGGAGCTTGGGAGCTTGTAGGAAACTTTCCAAAATTGTCGGGAGCTTCAAAGGGTATTTTGGAGCTTTTCGGGAGCTTCACTACAACAAAATTTAACGTTTCAGGTACCTATTTTGAGCAGATTTTCTCCTCTTAGGTACCTATTTTGAGCAGATAAGTGACCATTTGTTTATTTTCTAAGTAATACATGATAGGTCAGGGAGCTGGACTGCATGGGATCTGCATGGGATATGTAAAGTGATAGAGATGTGGAGATGTAACAAAGGTTTCAACAAAATATAGACAGTTGCCAGTCATTCCTTGGCAACTTCTATTGAAAATCTTGAAAGTTCAACAATTGCAAATAAATCTACTTTCTTGAAGTCTATCTTTAAGCTTTAATGATAAGATTCAACAAATTACAATGATGGTCATAACGAGAAAAAATAGCATGTTAGTAAGTTTCATTTTATAAATTTCCAAAGTTGAATATAATATAGTGTTGCATGAAATCACATAATAATCAAGTAATAATAGCCTTTTTTCGGTTTATGAGTTCCGCATGTTTCTTGCTAGCAAGGAATTTCATTGGCAAGTTGTTGATGGATTAATATTTCGATTTTTCAATGTTTTAAAGTGGATGGAATTTAATTGGCAAGTTTTGGATGGAAATAAATATATTATGTTATTTTCATTTTTAATATATATTAAATTTTAATATATTATATTATTGTCGCTCCCAACTTGATGTTTCCTTTAAATTTGGGCAAAGCTTCTAGCCATACCGAATACTTGTTCCCCCATACCCGAAGTACCCACGTATCAGAGACTCGTGCAACATAGGATAAAAGGTTTCACGTTGATACCATCAGCATAAAAGCATAAAATAACTCTAAAATTTAGATTTAGTCGCCTATGTGGCCAGTGCCCGGGACCTAGTTGTTCCTCTTAACTATGACTTTAGTGTTTGAGAGTGATGATTGATGAGAGGAGACTTTCTCCTCTATATTAGTGAGTTAATCGGGGTGAGTGTTTGAAAACGACAAGTAGAGCCTTGAATCTTGTGGTGCACCTCTTCAGACCCGAGTTCGTTGATGTGGCATGAGGAAGAAAATAGTCAAGAAACCTAGCATAATATTTTATGCTCAACAGTTTGAGGTAGACTGGAGGCCGGGGAAGGATGATACTAAAGCAATAAAAATCAATTTAATAACACAAATACATAATGCTCGTAGAGGTTATGGAAGTTAACCAGGGTATATACCATTGCAGTAACCTAATTACATAGCATTTGTAACCACACCACTAGCCATCAAATTATTTCAAACCACTTGTCGGCCCATTTCCTTAAAGGATCCCATGAAAATAGAGTGATCACAGAGACATTATGAAAATAAATAAGGGAAATTAGCCCCTTAGACGAGAATTTGAAAGCGAAACCTGAACTGGCATTAGATGTATTAAGTCACCAAACCTTTTTGCACTGCTGAGGCCTTAAATTACTAGAATTACAATAGAGGAACCACTCAAGAAATAGAGAACCAAATCTGACAAGAGGAACATATGGGTTTACCTCATACACCCATGCAATTTGCAAAGGATAAAATCTCCCATGCAAGGGTTAAATTTGATGGTTATTTAACCATATTTTCCTTATTATTTTAAAATATGCACATCACTTACTACAATTACCTATCTTTTCAAACCGTCAATTTGATGGGTGACTTAAAAATTCACTCACACACACACAATTTTAAATAAAATTATAGAAAGCAAAAAAAGAAAATGATTTTGACTATGCAACACCATAAACATTAGGGGAATTTTGAGGTCTAAAATGGGCCTCATAAGGAAATTATAAAATAATGGTGGAAATAATAAAATAAGATTTGATTACATCATCAAATTTTAGAGGGAAAAAAGAAAAATTTATTTTTTCAACTCGTATTTTCAATTTATCTCCCAAAGTTTTTACTCAAATTTCAAGCAGGAGTACTCGTTGGATGCAAAATTTATTTCCTCATCCAAGGAGTACCCATGTTGCATAATTTCGATGGATCCTGCTACACGAAAAATCAGAAATACATGAAAAACATGATTGCAGTCACGTTTTTTCATGTATTTCTCATGATTGCAGTCTAAAATTGTAGGACGGTTTGCAGAAATGTGCGAATTGTAGGACAGATAGTGAAAAAATTTCATTGGAGCATAACTCATTCATTTTTTAGCCTTTTTTGGAACAAAAAGATCCTAACTAGGGGTTTTTTACTATTTTGGAGCCATTGGAGACATTGTTGAAGACATTTGAGCACTATAACTTGATGTAATCACACTTATTTTTAGCATAATGAAAGAGGCCCAACCATTGGAAGTTGGACCAGGAGATGTAGCCCAGGAGGGGTGAACTCCTTCATCAATTTTTGTTTTTTGTGTACTGTTACAGTGATATTGTCTTCTATTTTCTACAAAAAGTGAATTTTTAAGGCATGATTATGTGTTTATGAAATTAACATAAGATGTTAAAACCGTAATTTATTCACTTGTAAAATTGGACATAATCCTCAAGCTTTCATTTACATATAAGTTTAGTATCGAAGCTAGAGTTCTTTGTTGATTTGAGGGGTTTAATTTGTTTTCAAGTGTTTCTGATGCTTACAAGGTTGAAGCTCAAGAGAGGAGAATGAATTCTTGTGGTTGCAAGTTCTCAAGTTAGGTCAGGGACAAGGAGAGAAAATTTTCCAGAATCTCCACCACAAATTTCACCTCAAGTTGTTCCTGAAGCTTCAGCATTCGTGGCACGTGAAGGAGAGCTCGAAAATATGTCAGAGGATGAAAAGGACTTCAAAAAATCATTCTTTGAGGTGAAAGTTATCTATGAAGAGAGAAACACAAGGTTGCAAGGTGAGAGCTCCAATCCTCCAAAGGGATATAAGTCTTGAAAAGGAGAAGGAGGAGATGGGGACAAGAATCCAAAAGGTAATGGAGGGAATGGTGACAAACCACCTTTGACACCACCATTCTCTTCACCTCCATCCTCACCACCATCTTCACCATCATCATCTTCCATAACAAGCCCTTCTGAAACACCTCCACATTCTCCAAAGGGACATGGTAAAACTCTATTTCTGAAACTTGACATAAAGTTTGATTTTCCTACATATGATGGAGAGGTAAATTCTAAAATATTAGATAATTGGGTTCGTCAACTTGAAGTTTATTGTAGGATACAAAGAATCAAGGATGATGACACCAAGATTCAGCTTGCTTCATTAAGATTGGAGAGTGCAACACTTAATTGGTGGGAAACCAAAACAAAAAAGGACATAAAGAAATATGGTAAGGTATTAACCTCTTGGAATGATTTTTTGCTGCCTTGAGAAGAAAATTTTCGCCATTAGCATGCACACAGAAAGCTATAATGGATTGAAAAAACTTTAGGCAAGGAAAGGGACAAAATGTGCAAAGCTATACTCAATATTTTAGGAGAAGAGCACTAATATTGGGTGTAGATTTGACATCTCAAGAAACTTTGTTGAAATAAATTGGAGGTTTGCATAGTTACGTAGGACATACTATTCTCACGTTTAACCCTACAATTTTAGATGAAGTTTGTGTACAAGCCACGCATCTAGATGCAAGAGGGAAACATGTTTAAGATGAAATAAGTAAGAATACCTTTGGGTCTCGAGAAAAAGGAAAAGGTAAGTTTAAGGGAAAAGGAAAAAAGAGTGCACCCATCAAGAAGGAGAAAGATAAACTCACATGCAATCATTGTTCCAAAGATGGACATGATGAAGATCATTGTTGGAAACTTCATCTAGAAATGAGACCCAAGAAGCTGAAAAAAAAGGAGAAGGAGAGGACAAATGCAACTACAAAACATGATTTAGGTTCTTATTCCAGAGATGAAACGAAGATCAAAATGATGGGTTTGAAAGATAAGGACATTGCAAGTACTATTTATTCAATTTGTCTTAATGATATTCAAAATGAAGAAACAAGAATTGATCTTTTCCATATTAGAGTTATTTCAAAGCATACCCATATAGACACACTATTTTATAGTGGTTCAT
This sequence comes from Pinus albicaulis, assembly GCA_034641835.2. Classification (NCBI taxonomy): domain Eukaryota; kingdom Viridiplantae; phylum Streptophyta; class Pinopsida; order Pinales; family Pinaceae; genus Pinus; species Pinus albicaulis. Next base: position 64,846,372 of record CM076569.1, on the reverse strand, counting down.
AAGCAAATTAGATCTCAGAAGCCATTTTCAAGAAGTTAAATTTAGAGACCATTCCACATCCTAGGCCATATCCTTTAGGTTGGGTATGTGAGAATGCAAAATTGCAGGTTACAAGGAGGTGCATCCTTAGATTTACAATTACTGCAAACTTTCTTGATGAAGTTGAACTTGATGTAATTCCGCTTGATATTTGTGGTATAGTTTTGGGAAGCCTATATCTTTCTGATAGAAGATAAATCTTTCATAGCCATGAGAATAAGTATCATTTGTTCAAGAATGGGATTGCGTACATTGTTAGAGCACATAGTAAGAAGATGAGTTTCTCTCTTATGAATGTTGGACAAATGAAGAGAATTGTTAATGCTAGTAAAAAAAATTTCTTTATTAATGTTCAAGCATAAAGATGTTGTGAATGAGGACTTTCAAGGAGATGAATCAAATGTAAAATTTGATTTCATAGAGGTTGCTAACGATTGAGATAATATGTTTCAGGATTCTAACATGTTTCCTCCTAAAAGAGGTAAACAAGATGAGGTAAAATCGCAACATCATGCATCATTGTTGTACAATCGTGTGAACAAGATGCCAGTGTTAGAGAATGCAGAGGTCAAAGACCAAGTGCATAAGAAATTTGACAAAGAGGACATTGGTTCCAAAATTTCTTCTTGTGGGTTTCATAATGTGTTGTCTTTGAAATGGGATGGTGCATGGCAATGTCGATCACATTTAGTCAAGAGTCGAGCCAAGTGCAAGGCTAAACATTGTAAGCATTGTCATGTTGACATTGTTCAAGGTGAGAAGAATTTGAAGTTATTTAATTTTCCTTTGATTGACGACTGAGGAGGGAATGTGTTTGTTCCTTCAAGGGCAGTTTTTCATTCTTTATATTCAGGGAAAGTGCAACAATATGTTATCTATGACAACAAGACAAGGTCTCCAAAATCAGGGAAAAAGTTGCATTTTCATGAAAATCTCAAAGGGTCGCATTCAAGTAAATTTTAGTGGATTAAGACTGGAAGGGTGAGGGAGTTGTACCCTCATCTATTTGTTGATGGATAAAGATATTTTGGAGGTCCAAAAGCTTCTAGTGGGGAGGAATGATCTGGTGGATATATTTTATGCTCAAAATTCAAATTTTTCATAATAGCTCGAAACCAGCGACATTGTGTAGATCACGTCGTTCTGAATTCCGCACAACTCGTTTCGTCAAATATGACATCGGATGCTCCCAATATCGCATTCTGTCCATTTTGGGAAACAACAATTTTTTGCATTTGGGTTGTAGAGGGTACACAATGAACAGTCCACACTACTAACTAGACCATGTGTTATCCATGATAAAATTTCGTTGGTCTTAAATTAATTAGGCTAAGTCACTTAGAGTTGAATAGGGTCTTTTGAATTCATAATTTTCAAAAAATGCACATATGTGAGGGGTCTTAATGGTCATCATTCGTGTGATAGCAGTCAATTGCAAAGAAAATTTCAAAAATATCTCATGCATGAGAAAATCTGGTCATTACACTGAAATTTGACAAGAATACAAAAGTTCGTAGCAAAATCAGTGTAAAACAGTCATAATTCGCTACGAACTTGCCTAAAAACTCTGTTTTTGCAGCGAGAGAGAATTTTAAAGTTTTTAAAGCATTAAATGTCTTTTTGAATCACATCAATCATATGGAAAGGTTAAAGTGTATGAATGGAGAGTTTGGTTAGTGAGAACACTCATCATAGAAGATGATTGGGCTGTCAGCTCATCATGTTGGACACATCATCAAGCATAGCAACACATCACTTTTGCCACCTCACCATTGGATAGATCACCATATCAATTCAGTTTTGCAAGGTCTTAACTCCAGTGCATCAGTTTTCTAACACCTCAGTATGTCAGTTTGATTTGATAGATATGCTACAAGTTGAATTAAAGAAAAAGGCTCTTAAAGTGATTATGCAAGATGTTGATGTTAAACATGGTAAGCCACACATTTTTGGTCACTTTTTGTCTTCAGCTATCATCACAAGACATATGCAAGCTGAAAAGATTATTTTTGGGCAAATAAGAAGAAATTACAAAAGAATCTGCCAAACTAGGTGAGTTCGTAGTGTGCTCCAGGCTTGAGGCTGAGTTTTCGCTACGAACTCGTTGTAGGTTTCCTTAAACTAAAATTCCTTCAAAAATTACATGGCATAGGGTGCTAGAAGAATTTATTTATCTTATTAGACCCAAGGAAGACCCTCCAACAGTAAGAAATGTCAAAGGTTATGCAAAAGGTGGTAAAATGAAAACGCTACGAACTCTCCTGAAATTTCCTGTACATGACTGTTTTAGCAGTCAACTTCAACTTCAATTTATGACCAAATGAAAATTAATTTTGGAAATATGAAGGATTTTTTCTTCATAACAAGCCCATCTACAAAAACCTCTCTCAGTTTCTGCAAAGCCATAAGGGTTTGGAAATTATGCACTCATCGTTGAGGTCTATTTTTCAAACTTTTCACTAACCAGATTTGTGTAAATTTTGTAAAATTCGACTGGGAAGAGGTCATGCTCATCATCCATGCAGCATGTTGACACATCAGTAGTCAAGTACACTCAGAAAATTAGTTGGTTACAGTTGATAAGGGTTATTAAATATATTTGTTGAGTTATTTAAGGAAAGAAGAGTCCTTTTTGTATTCAAACTCTACAAAATAGAAATATTCCTAGGAAGTCTCCAAGTGATGTAATCCTATTTAAAATAGGTGCCTGAGGTGGGAATTCAAAGCTAGCAATGTGGAAAATCATTTTTATGATTCCTCACTCTATAAATGAGAGATTTTTAGAGTTAGAAAGGGTTGATGGATGTAATGCTACATGTTACCTTTGTAATTTTTTTCTGTCAGTAATATACATTTGCAATAAACTTCTTTCTCACCCGAGATTCATCATTTATTCTTGTATGTGTTTTTCATACAAACTCTTTTAATCTTCTTTCAATTTACTTTGAGTTTAATCACTTGGAATTCATGGTTAAACATGCTCCAACTTCCTTTATACATCTAGTTTGTTGCTTATGTCATGTTTTGATGAGAATACATATGTCTCAGCTTCCATGAGAGATGATTTATATGTGACTGAGTTTCCTAACTGACTCCATGCCCAATGGTAGCCATTTATTTGCGTCCTTAACCTACATTAAAACATTCCAAGAACATTTAAGAGTTAGCCATATTTTTTAATATTTATCTATTGAATATCATTCATATCCTTGAGAGAGCCCTCTCAGGTCAGAAAGGCTAAGTTCCAGCCAAAAGTAGGTTTGAAATAGTTACTCTAGGTTGACCATTGAAGCATCCCATAAACCTCAATTTAGTGATGACATTTTGATGCATCTTCCAGGAGTCTGAAGATACATTTTCCCGAAATTTTGTGCTCAAACAGAAATACCGAACTCTTGAAGGTAACAGGAGCTCAAAAGCATTCGAGGCTGCATTCTACCTTGTTGACTCCATTTTTAAAGAATTCAGAAATTCATAGCTTCATGGTGACTCTAATGCTTGAATATCAGTAGATTGATGAAGTTCCAATATGATTTCTATTGCAAGAAAGAATGTCAGGTATGCCCCTATGAGTCGGTCTCACATCCCTAGTTTTCCAATTCCTATGCCAAGAGTTAATTGATTGACTTATCTTCCTATATTCAAAGATGAAAAGAAAGATAATGCTGCTCTTTACTTGGTTAGATTCCATATGCATGTACATAAGTTTCGAGTTGAGTTTCCTGAGGATTGTCTCATGAAGATGTTTGTGGCCACCCTAGAGGATGAAGCTATAACATGGTATGAAGGGTTGCAACCGGGAAGCTTGTTATCTCTAAGAGATTTCCATAGGAATTTCTTAAAACATTATGAGAAAACTCATTCTTCTTTATCACTGTTACAAGACTGTTGTGAATTTTGTGAGTTTTTCATTCAATATCTTAAAATTCTTGATGATAATGGAGAGTGCATGGATGAGGATATGTTAGAGGAACTCTATGATTTCTCTTCTCATGTTAGTTGTCATGATAATCAAGAAGGTTTCCAACAAACAAATGTGTCTTCTTTGCTGGAAGATGAAATGGATCAACACTTTGACAACCATGTTATATCCTATGAAATTTATGAAAATTTGCGGAAGCTTTCCCAATCTTTAGGTGATAAAGAGGAACATAAAGATGTTCAATTACAAGGCTCTTTAATTTGTTCATTTTTTGAACCTTTGAATGTTGAGCAACATGAAAATGGGCAGGAGCAAGGAGAAGATTATGTGAAACATGTTTCTTTTTATCATCGGGAGGAGGTTGATTCCTTGACAATGCTTAAAGGTTGTCATGAGGGAGCACTAATGGAGAATAATCAGCAAGTTTTTGATCTACAAGTTGCTGTCCCAAAATGTCCTACTATAGATTTAAATGATAAAAAAAATTTGTTTGTGCATGATGATATACATGAAGTTCTAATTGTAATGCATGAAAATTCATTTCTAATCATCCATGTAGCACATGATATGGTTCCTCCCATTGAATATTTTCATGAACAGTCAGAGCTTTGTCTCAAGAATGATGTTGAAAATGAAGACCTAAAACAAAGACAACCTGCAGTTATGAATGAAAATTATCCTTTGGATCATCAAGAGAGGATAATTTTCAGTGTTTTCAAGGATCCTATTGCTGATTTGTTGATTTCATCAAAAGAGGAAAATTTTCATGATTATCAAGATCCTTTGGTAAGCCTATTTCAGTCATCAGTGAAGGTGGATTTTATTTCATTTATAAGTTCAGGTTATGGATTCAATTTTTATTTTGAGTTCCTAATATATGGTCCACTGAAGAACAGTCAAGAAGCCCAGGTGTTGGATAAACTCTTTGAATGGTTATACTGGAGGTTTCATATTGCTTGAATTGAAAGTTTGGTCTTCAGTTGTTAGAGTAGGATTGGTATGTACATAAATAATCTTGCTGGGAAAGCATCGCTTCTAGCATTTAGTTTGAAGATTGTAGTTGCAAGTTTCGGTTTGTACAAGTTTTTTTTCCTCAAGAGCATATCAAGGATCGAATACATGCTGAAGAATATGATAAGTGGTTGGGAACTGCCTAATGAATAAGGCACTGGAGCTGTTGGTTCTTTGTTGTACCACAGGGGCACAACATCCCCATTGGAGCCACTGTTATCCATGATAAAATTTGGTTGGTATTAAGTTAATTAGGTTGAGTCACTTAGAGTTGAATAGGGTCTTTTGAATTCATAATTTTCAAAAAATGCACATATGTCAGGGAAATGAACTTCTTCCTTAATTTCTCATTTTCTTCAATAGAACTCATTAGTAATTCATCTACATTTCCTTCATCTTCTTTTTCGGAATCATCATCATTTGTAAATTTCATGAACAATACTTCACTACTTCTAGCATAGTCATCTTCTTCATTAGACTCATCATTATCCCTTTTGAGTATAACGGTATTTTTAGTTGATATTTTATTTGTAATCAAGAATTCTTCTTCATCAAAGTCATCTTGTTTGGAGAAGAAATTCTTCTTATTTGACCCTTTCTTCTTGAACATCCTCTTTTTATATTTGTCTTCATCATCGCTATCATGTTTATGAGGACATTTTGCAGCATAATGTCCTATTCTTCCACACTTAAAACAAATGAGAGGATACTTTCCTTTGAGCTTGGACCCTTTCCTTAGTTTCTTCATGAATTGTGCTTGTTGTGTTTTAGTATTGGAATCTTCACTACTATAATTACAATTTTTCCCTTTATTTGATGATTTTGAGGCCTTGAATGCAACTTCCTTGGAGTTTGGGATTCCTTTTATCATTCCATATGAAATGAGAATTCCATGAAGTTCATCCATCTTTAGAGTATCCAAGTCCTTTATTTCTTACATGGAACTTACTTTGGAAGCAAACTGTTCTGGAAGTGATCAAAAAAAATTTTGGACAACTGTGCTTTCTTCAGTGTTTTCACCTAGACCCTTGAGTGAGTTGAAAACTTCATCCACTCGGAGGAAAAAAGCTGCAATATCTTCTTCTTCATCCATCTTAAGACTCTCAAATTGTCTTCTATGAGTTTGGATTTTTTCCTTCTTGACCTTAGAGTCTCCATCATAGATAGCAATAAGCTTGTCACACATTTCCTTGGAAGATTCACAGTTCATAATTTGTGTAGACTCTGAATATGAAATTCCACTTATTATGGAATTTAGTGCTTTGGAATTTGCTATATAAATTTTCCTTCTGTCCTGATCTGTTGGTGGGGAAGATGGAACTTTATATCAACCTAGAACTGATTTCCATACTTCTAGTTTAAGAGACATTAAATAAAATGTCATCCTACATTTCCAAAAGGCAAAATTTGTTCCAACAAATTGGGGGATTTTTCCTGAATCCCGATTTTTCATTGTGACTAAGAATCCTTCTTTCAGATGTTAGGATGATTATGAAGAAGTTTCCTCTGATACTAATTGTTGAAAATACTTGGAGGGGACGTGAATCAATATTTCTTTTCAATTGTTATTTTTACCAATTAAGGTTTTGCACAATTATAATTAGAAAATAAATAGTAGGAATTTTATTAGGAACAAATGAGGACACCAATCCTCCTTTTACAAAATTTTCAGTACAATGATGTTGGGGGCTCCAACCCTTCAAATTTATCAGGCTCCAACCTGTTGCCAAGCTCCAACTTAGGCTTTATGAGGCACTAACCTCTAGGTCTCCAACCCTATCTTTCTCAAGGCTCCAACCTTGTTTTAGAGGCTCCAACCCTTCAAATTTTTAATAAATAGAATGTATGTAAGACTTACTTCATCAACTAATCATCTTCTCCACAAGACTGCTCCAGGTTTTCAATATGCTCACTCTCCAAAAGCTCAAACACTTCACTGTCCAAGGTTCTAGTTAATTTCACTATTCAAAGCTCCTAATACCTCACTTCAAGGTTTGCTTCAAATGATGCATGATATTAAGAACACAGGTCCAAGTATAGTATGATCAATAGCCTTCACATATGTCTGAGCGTTCTACCACAGTCAATGGTTTGATATCAAAACAGGTAGCCCTTAACTGATCCTTCAACGCTGGTGATTTTCCACGATTCAATGTTTCACTGGTTTGAGCCAATGGGTAAGGTTCCAAGGTTATGTTCCTTCAATTATGAGCCCTCCAATGTGTCACTGTTTTAGATATTTGTACCTTCTTCATCTCTCTTCAAATGATAACCTAAACAGAAATAACCCAATCACTCTCGACCTCCACAATTGTATCACCACAGTTATATTACAGCAGATGTATACCTATCACAGTTTCAGGGTATAGGACCACAATTCTGAAGCTTATTTCTAGGGTCTGAGGCTAAATTCCATAGATCCGATCCTAGTCAAGTCATTGTAATTTTACAGGTTTGAGATTTAGGTGCCTGTCCAGTAGCTCGAAGTGTAATATACCAACAAATTCGAGGCACGGGAGGTCTACTTCTCTTCACAAGGTTCCGAGCCCTAGCATAGATCTGAGCTCTGAATTTCTTGTCACAGGTGACTAGTATATACAACAAATCGAGGTCTATACTCCTTATTGTTCGAGGTAATGATGACCCAATTTCATATATAACCCAAACAATAATTCTTCAAACCCTTCTCGGTGTCCCTAGTTCACGAGTTGTGAACTATGGTATATCTCTGTAATGATATTCACCAAATGATGATTTGAAATGAATTGTTTAGACTTGTATTTATACTAATTTTCAATCATAAATGAAGGGACATATCTCATGGTGGTGAAGCCGACTTATACAAGTAGGCTTAGGTCGACTAGGGTGAACAATATAATATATTACTTAAAAAAATCAATTTCTCACAAATTGAGAAGAGTTAGGGGATGAGTAAGGGCTTGTTGGAAAGGGGAAAATGTAGTCTACAAGCTGGTGAAAGAGTCATTTTAAAATGATGTCTCAAAATGTCAATACAAATATTTTTATTTATGACTATTCAAGAATTGTAGTGCAAACCTTGGGGTTTTGAGGATTCTTCGTGCATAAAGTCATTGGGACTAGGATAAGGGTTAGGGTATATTTATTAGGGCTCCAAGTGTGACCTCCAATAGTCACCCATGTCTTCATGACCTTCAACAGTGCTCATATTAACATCAATGACAATTATTGACCAACATATGTAACTATATATATTATTAGGGTTTTAATAATATTAAAAATAAGAATCCCCCGGATCTGGGTGCTTGCTCATCTCATGTTACACGTGCCATCGAGGAATGGTGGCACCCTCCACTTAGCGTCTGTCACTTTCCTAGTACCATAACTGGCCTCCATATATCATAAATATGTAAGCTTGGCTCCTTGAGGCATGTTCTCACATGCCTAGGTTAACACCTCACTTGCCTCCTCTCAGTGTTTATTTCTCTGCTCCATGGAAAATATGTGCCATCTTCCTCTTGTAGTCCTACTTGGATCATGGTCCATCCAACTCACCAAACTTGGTTCAACATCTCGTGTCTCCCTTGAGCCACACTCACCGCCCCCTGCACCTTGTTGCTCCGCTATGAGCAGTGAGAGAGGTAGGGGGCGTCGACCCAACCGTGGAAGGGGAATTTTTCCCCTTGACCACCTTTGAAGACAATGTAGAATTAGCTTTGTTTGATAATGACATCCCTCCTCATATCCGTTGTCATGTGCTCTATCTCAAGGAGGAAGAAACTAGACACAATAAGCACACACTACATGCCCTGTACAATTTACTAGCTCACCAGCTCAAGGAGCGCGAGAAGGAAAATTATCAGACAACTTGTTGGATTGTTGAGCTCTCGGCCTACCATAGCCACACCTCCAACTTTCTCAAGCAGATCTTCCTTAACCTTGAAATCCATTTCCCTCCAAATATTTCGTCCCCCTCCTTCCCATCTCCTTTCCAATTCCTCGCCCTGCGCTTGTTCTCTCTCCCCCATTTTCATGGCCCCTGCTCATCGTCTCTCTTTGGTCTGTAGAGAGTTTGTTCCAGTTTTAATATTGGCCATTGCACAGGCTCCAATCCTCACTGCCTCTGCTCCCTTTCCCAGCCCCTTTGGATGTTACATTACTGAGGAGAATCTAGAAGAAGCAGGCAACGCGGCCATGCCCTCCAACGCATCTTACGTTCATCTCTAGAAAGTCGACTCTTCAACAGGTTCTCGCTAATTGCTCAAGGCTTATACGTTTTTCATCAAGTTGGTCCATTTTGGCATTTCGACTCTTGTGTCAAGGTTGATCAATTGGTGGCCCAACGCTAGTTAGCTCACAGTAGGAAATTTTTTGTCTCTTTTTATGACATGTTTAAATAGAGTGTTTCCAGCTACTGTCTCTCGTTTCTCGTCTTAGGGGCAGAGGATTTTTGCGTTTCAATCTCTGGTTTCCCCACTTTGTGGCCAAGCTTTCCGACAAATAAAGGTTAGCCTATTTTGGCATTTTGACTCTTGCGTCAAGGCTGATCGATTGGTGGCCCAACACCACTCAGTCCATAGTAGGGGGGAATTTTGTCTCTTTTTATGACTTGTTTAAATCAAGTGTTTCCAACTACTGTCTCTGGTTTCCCCTCTTAGGGGTAGAGTATTTTTTGCATCTCGACCTTTGGTTTCCCTACTTTGGGGCTGAGCTTTTTGACAAATGAAGGGCACAGACCCCCATGATCTCCAGACTATATGCTATGTATTTTACACTATTAATATAATGTGAATATATTTACTTGCAAAAAAAAATTAAAAATAAGAATACCTTTATATTATATAGATGTGAAATTTATATAAATATAAATAATATTATTAAGAACTAGAATAAATCTCTACGAAGTACGTAAAGGAATAAATCTCTTTGGATGCAAACCTTTTCTCAAATTTTGCACTCAAAAAGAGATTTACATATTAAGAGATTTCATCCTTCTCATGACATGACTTAGTAGAGCCTAAATTTAGATGATTCTATTAGTTTAATAAAAAAATTACTCAATTTAATATATGGAAATACTCACTGTAACCATCCTTAAATTAATTTTGTGATTTGATTATTAGATACATATTGAATTAAAGCCCCAAGGGATAGCTCAACTGGTCTGAGCCAGACGTGGGTCCTCTCCGTAATCAGGGAGGTCACGGGTTCGATTCTGAATTTGAGTCCCTTGGGGTCAGGTGTCGTAATCAGCGCCGACGGTTTATCGCGCGTACCATCTAGATATTCTGGGGAAAGTGCGCCCGGGTTCTCTGCGAGTTTATTCATCGGAAAAAAAATACATATTGAAATAGCAAACTTAATTTTAAAATGACATTTATCATAATTTTTACAATCATTACAATTTCCAAATTTTATTACAAAATATTATTTATAACTAAATTATTATGTAAAATAATTTATAATTAACTATCTCCAATATCATTTAAACAACACCTTATGAGCGGCTAAAATGATTTCAAATCAAGGTATTTGATAGGGAACTTAACCATAGTGAGTTCGTTTGCAATACTTTTAAGCAAGGAACTTGAGTTTTGCCATAAACCACCCCAATGTATTCAAACTCAAGATAATACTAAAATCGTCTTTGAGAATTTGCAGTTTGAAAATTGTAATGTGACCAACTTTGAAGTTGGAACATTCCAAAAATATTCAAATTAATCGTAAAATGTTCATTGTGGTTGAAATTTTCCATGTATCTAACTTTGAAGGGAGGATTTTGCGAGACGAGGTAACTCGGAGACCAAGAAACCAAAATGTGTACCGATCTCATTGTGTGAGACTCGGTTGAAGCCTATGTACTCTTCTACGTCATACACTCACATGCCCTGCCCAAACCTGCTTCCTTTGTAGTGCCCTCGGGCCTCACCAAATTATTTGTTGCCACGTGGTGTGGATTGAGTCAACGAAAATTACGGAAAGATGGCCAAAACAAAGCGCGTATCCCGCCCACACCCACGCATAGCCATGCTGTCTCCATACCTGTTGCCAACCCACAAATCACGCGTTCCGCACAATTAATATTATTTATAGAAAGGAAAAGGGCCGCAGAGGATTATTAATAGGCGTAAATCTCAACCTTGGCATTGTGCAATTTTTGTGATCTCACATCTCTGTGTCGAGTGTTCGAATCTCAAACAAGAAATATTGACTCTTCGAATTTTGAGATTAAGGTTTCGGCAGGAATTGCGCTTAAGCGTTTCAGCTTTTTTGCATCAATTAGCAGTAACAGTAATAGGCGTGTTGTGAGTGCGAGCAAGAATGGCAGGCGCAGGCAACTACGCATTTGGATCTTTTTTGGCCGTTGTGATCATAATGGCGGGAGGAGCAGCAGCAGCAGATGTGAGTGCACCATCTCCGAGTCCGTCAATGGAAGCAGGCGCTGCTTCAATGGCCATTGTTCCCTCTTTCTTTGCCGCCGTCATGGCCTCATTCATCCCCTTCTTGGCTTCTCGATTTTACTGAGTCTTTGGTCCATCTTTTTTGAAATGATGAGAGAGAGGCGGCCAGTGTTATCTCTGATAATATACCATATGACATTATGGCAGGGGTTTTGTGGAGATTATTATTTTGTCTATGAGATAGGGGAGAGTCGCCAGTGGTTAAACACGTCCCCCTCCACCTCAGCAAGCGACGTGTTATGTCACGTGGTCGTTGTACGACAGGTGTCCATTTCAACCGGCCACGTGTTGGGTTGGTGCCACCATTAATGAGGGGAAAGTGGTTAAACACGTCCCCCTCCACCTCAGCAAGCGACGTGTTATGTCACGTGGTCGTTGTACGACAGGTGTCCATTTCAACCGGCCACGTGTTGGGTTGGTGCCACCATTAATGAAAGGACTTTACTGCAGGTTTAGGGTTTCGTCTGGCGGTTTAACCGGGATGAGGTTTTTCTCCCGTTCATTTCTGCTCGGGCCCGAAGTGTGGGCGTTCGGCTCTGCCGCTGGTGGTGGTTGCCGGTACCAAAACTTGTTCGCCCTGTCGCCATTTGCTGAATGCTGTTCAACATTTCCTTGCCCGCCATTGCTGGTTGTCTGTTTCGTGCAGTTTCTATGCCTGTTCGCCGGTTCCGCCATGTTCAGAATGTTGGGTTTCAACCTTTGTCAGTTGCCGAACGTTGTAGCTCGCAGGGGGTTCCTATTCTTGAATGCGAAGTCTGCTATTGGGTCCGCCTTTCGTCTGATGCTGGACCGCCAGCTTATCGATTGTTGTCTGCAAGGGTTTCGGTCTGCTTGCTCTGGTTTATCGAATTCTTCAGGTTAAACTGCAATTCGTTCAATTTTTACTCTGATAATGCCAAAAAATTCTAATTTTCTTGTTTACTTGCAGGTACAGGGTTCCATGGTGGTTGTTCGAATTGGTTCCAGGGTTCCAGGTTCCTCAGCGGCGACGCCCTGCAACCTTTGCACTTCTCAACCTCTGCGCTTCTCGGTGACCTCTGGTAGGATTCACAATCCTACCAATCATTTGTTGTGTTTTTTAACACTTATTCCCTGTGTTTTTTAACACTCCCAATCGTTGTTCGGTGGAATTTAGCTCTTCTTGTTTTCTTGTAACAGTGAATGGAATTTTTGTGGGTTTATATGTGGTGGAATTTATGTTTTTTATCTGTGGGTTTAGGGGTTAGGGTTTGGTTCTGGTACTTGGCAGATTTTGAGGTCGTTTTGTTTAGAAGAGCTGCAAACCTGTAATATTGTTTGTTAGAGCTGTGTCACTTTATCAGCTGAATACTAACTCTAGGCTACAGGAATTTTGTAGAATCGGTTTTGTTCTTTCCCACCTTTTTCAGCATTTCTTTGACAATATCAGTGAAACAAAATCTCAGTTAGAAGTTATGAATTCTACAGTACCCTTTCTAGTTTATTGACATGCTTAGTGAAAACGTTTTACTCTCAATAGATACCAGCTCTCTCTAGAGTCTAAATGACTAAGGGAAGAATTGTGCTGTTAAGTATGGTTATCTTATACTATCTCCTCAATGGAGATGTATTTTGAGTTACATATCTTATCCACATTATTTGTTTCAAGATTGATTTCAGAAGTTTCCAATTCATTTTATCTACCCTCCTATCTGGTCCATGGGACCATGGCCAGTCATGGTAATTGGAGGAAACACTGATCACGGTGTTTATGGCAGTCCCTTCCAAAGGGTTTGATCTAAGGTTGCATAATTCATGAGTGAGGATTGGAATCGGCAGAAGATTTTCTGATGCAGGTGCAACAGCTGTGCTGAAATTAGCAATTGGGGAATGGGCACCCTATTTTTTAATGAACAGAAATATGGGAAATGCAGAAATTTTTGGAAACAAGTTAAAGAAAGCAATCTTAACACATATCTCGGGGATAGCTTTTATTGAAAGTTTTGTAACTTTGCAAAATGTATGCTAGATTTAAGTTTCACATCTACATGTCATTTTAAGTGATAATCTATTTTCTTAGTTTTTGTCTTTTGAAATTTGGTCTCTCTTTTCACAACATGGACTTACGAATACCGATAAAGGTTGCCATAAAAGGTGAGGGTATGGCCATAAAGCTTGAGACAACTTCATTTTATTAATAGAAATTATTTCTAAAGGGAAAATTCCTGGTAAGATACTGGTATAGACTCTAGAGGAAACAAAGGCTGTCAGCTCATTCTACTGTGACAGTACAAGGCTATAACCAAATAACAACAAAAGAGAAGGAAGTCAAACTAATACACAAAGGCTTCAATTAAGATTCAACCGTAACAAATTTGAGAAAGACAAAATTGCAGATACTAAAAATACAAGCAGTGAATTTATATCAACATTTTAGTGAGATTTTAGGGTTTGCCCGCAACTCACCTGCCCCCCACAATTTTTCCCCTCAAATCTAACCCATGCTCAAGGAAACTTATGCTAGAGTAACAATCAACCACCTTTATTATCTGAATGCTTTGGGACATGAATTGTTTTCAGTAGACAGAAACTTTTTTACCTCTATTGGAAATGGATCCCTTCATAAAACCAGATTTAATTTTGGCACTTCCAAAGTTTTAAGATTTTGGTGTGGAACTAGTAGTGGGAATGCAACTTCCTCTGGGTGACTCTGGTGAAAATGGAACGTTTGAAATTTTTTGGCTACGCATAGACTACCCATGCTCAAGGAAACTTATGCTAGAGTAACAATCAAACACCTTTATTATCTGAATGCTTTGGGACAGGAATTGTTTTCAGTAGACAGAAACTTTTTTACCTCTATTGAAAATGGATCCCTTCATAAAACCAGATTTAATTTTGGCACTGCCAAAGTTTTAAGATTTTGGTGTGGAACTAGTAGTGGGAATGCAACTTCCTGTGGGTGACTCTGGTGAAAATGGAACGTTTGAAAGTTTTTGGCTACGCATAGATTGAATATATGATAATTAAGGTGGATGTTACCATTTCAAAAGTAAGTTCTCTAATGGCAAATTGATTGAATGCAATACAGTATATTTCTATGCCCAATTGTTATGCTAGACAGATGATGCACCTTGTTTTCAATTTTGTTTCTTTGCTTATGACATCCTAGTGTATCCAACCTCTTTTATTGCATGTTGGCTCTGCACCTTGATTTCCATTTGGTTTCTTTACTTATGTCATCTTAGTGTATCCAACCTCTTATTGCATTGTGGCTTTGAGTCTCATTTCAACTACATCTTAATTGTATTGGCAGCCTCATCATTGTGGTTGGAGGCATTCTCGCTCTCTATCCAAGTATCACTATTTTATGCCAATGATTCTTCTTACTAATCTGTGAAGAAGAGGCCAAAAAATAAATATGGCTAGGAAGATATCTTCATTATTAAACAGTCTTCAAAAACTATGACAGCCCTATCACAGTCATTCTAACATATCACCGGTTTGAAACTAGTTTTGTCTCATAAAAAATTAGCTCTTAGGTATGTTCATAAACAGTCCCTTAAAAAAATATACATATAGATATTCACATTTAAACAGTCCCATGATTATACTTAGTGTAGTAGAAAGGAAATTTGAAATCTATTAAGATATAAAAGTCCAAATATACAAGTAAATCAAATTGAATCGTTCCATTTCGGGAATCCATGGCGCCATGGCGGCTTGTACCAGGGATTTCTGAGATCCAAGTAAGACACTTAAGTGTTTCTGGTAGAATACTTTGGTGTTACAAGAAACACAATAAGACACTTATTGTGCTTCTGGTAACACAGAAGTATCCTATTAGAAACACTTGAGGTGTCTTACTTGGTTCTCAGAAGTCCCTGGTACAAGCCGCCATGGCGCCATGGATTCCCGAAATGGAACGCTAAAAAGTATTTACTTTGTCAAACACTGCAACATATGGAGAGTAGGGCGTCAACAGTTATGGAGAGTAGGGCGTCAAAATTCATACTTTGGGAGTCTTGTTTGAGATGATCCCAACAAATACAAGTTGGGTAATGGATCCAACTAGCTGCCTATAATGATGTACGAAGAGATTGTGTCTATTGAACCCTTAGATTAACATCTCATGTTAGGTAGATATAACCAGATTGGTTTTGATTATGCTGTTAGGTAACCTTATTTTCCTAAGAAAAATGATTTAATTTTGAAAAACAAAATTACATTCACTATGTGTTTTTCTACATTTCAGATATATCCTTAAGCATAGGAAGTGATAAAAGTATGGCTGGAAGATATCTTGCTTCATAAACAGTCTTCAAAAATGTCAATATGACAGCCCTATCACGATCATTCTAACATATCACCAATTTGAAACAAAACGTAGAGTCCATCCAAAAATCCACATCATAATGTGGTTACATCCAAAAACATTTAACACTCCTATTCTTTATGGCCTTGAGAATCTTCAGTGCCAAACACTGAGTTTCCTGATTGAGCCAAGTAGGTTGGCCTTCCCAAAAAGGCTTGATTAGGTGGTGGTTGATTGCTGCCATATAATTGAGACCAATTTGTCCCTTCCATCCATGGGGGAATTGAGTACCCGTACCTCACACTTGCGTTAAGTGGAGGTGTGTGCTGAGCATACATTGAATTCAAACCTCTTGTGGTAGGAATAAGGTAAGTGGGTAAACCCCGATTTTGATATTGAGGCACTTGAATGTTTATGAGGTCTTGGAATAATGTTGTATTATTTGCAATGTTGTCCAATGTGTTGGACATGTTCCTGGATTCATTCTCATTAACTGTGCTTGCATTTATGTCAACCATATGAGTCAACCCTTGTTCCCTTACAAGCATTTGTTGAGCCTTCCTTGCTTCCTTTTCCTGTCTTGAGATTTTTTTTTGTTGCTCCTTCTCTTGCCTTGCTCTCTCTCTCTTTCAAGCCTTTCATCTGCTCGACGTTGTGCTGCAATAGCCCTTGCTGCCTTCTTCTCCTTGGCTTGATCTTTTTTTTTCTGTTTTAATTCCTGAATTTCCATTTTCTTATTTTCAGACTCAACAAGGAGCTTTATATAGTCTTCAGAGGTGAGTAACTATGAACTTCGCCCCAAACGAAGACTATTGGCTGTTCCTTGCTTCTTTTTCATTGATACTCTTTCTACCGGTAGCTTTAAGAACCGCCCAAGTAACTTCTCCCTCCCTCCCACCTGCATGTCATTGCTTGGCACTTCAGTATCCGTGGCACTTGATTGAACTATATTGTTTTCTTCATCTGATGCCTCATTATGTCCTCCATCTTCTTCCATTGATCTATTGTCCACAAAAAAATGAACAATTTCACTATTCAATTCAGCCACTTGTGAAGGCATGTTCATGCTTTGTTCATTGGTTCTTGAGACACTATGGGCGTTCAAATTAATCATGTTTTCTACCAGCCATGATGGTGGGTTTACTTGGCTAGGCAATGACAATTGGTCATTTTCAATTTCATGCCCAATATCAGCAATTTCATTTTCTGCATTAACAATATCAACATTTTCTTCATGCCCAATATCAGCAATTTCATTTTCTGCATTAACAATATCAGCATTTTCTTCATGCCCAATATCAGCAATTTCATTTTCTGCATTAACAATATCAGCATTTTCATTTTGAACTAAATCTGCATTAACAATATCAGCAATTTCTGTTTCAACAAAATCTGCATTCTCAACTGCATGTTCAACAATGTTGCCATGAATTTGCTGACAAGTATACTGTGTTTCACATACCTGCTCATCATCATCAGCATATAACTGTCCTTGAGAGAGGGAAATTATATTATCAGCTGCAACCACATCATCATGTTCATTTACTTCTTCTTCCACTTCCTGTCTTTCTTCCTGACCATCCACATGGAAAGCTTGGCTACAAGCATTATCATGCATAAGAGCATCATAATTTAGTGGCCATATTCCTGTCCTTCTAAAGCCAGCCTTGATATTTGATGGTGTCAGAGCCCTTTTAAAAGCCTTACTTGCAAGCTCTGCTAACTCGAACCTTTTGACCTCAACCCCTGGATTCTTTGCCATCCATGCATCACGTTCTGACCTGAAATAGTTTTTGAAAGGGCCAAACACACTGACATCAACTGGCTGCAATCTGTGAGTGGTATGAGCGGGCAATGTTAAAAGGTCAATGCCCAAATTGTATGCTTCCTCAATTGTTTGTAGAGCCATGTGGCTTCCATGGCCATCTAATATCAACAGTGTCTGTTATTAGGTGAGACACCACCTGGCACAGATGCAACAAAGTGGCAAAGCCAATTTAAAAACAGCTCTTTAGTCATCCATGCATGGGGATGTGCAGCCATGCATGCTCCAGGTTCACAGTTTTGTATATAATTTTTCAACTGATTTTTACCTTTGAAAAAATAAAATCCTGGGATTGAAGCACCAATTGCATTGACACAACATAAAATGGTTATCCATTCCTTGCTCTTAGGCAAAATCTTTGGCACGTTTCGGCTACCTCTTTTCGCAATTACCCTCATGCCACAATTCCTTCCCGCCTGTAAACCTGTTTCATCACAGTTCCATATATGGTCTGCAGCATAAGAGTGTTTATCATATGCACTAGAAAGAGTGTCATAGAACTTACATACAAATGTAGGGCGCAAATTTAATGCTCTGTCTCTGTCAAGGCCCTCAGCTGTACGCAATACAAGGTCTGGATGCCTTTTTTTAAACCCAAACCACCATGATTTACCAGGAAACCCATCTTTGAATGGGTTTGGCCTCCCTTGACAGATTTGAGCAACTGTAGATTTGAGTTGTATCAACTCTAGCCCATGTCCCAATTGGGCCATTTCTTTACACCACTCAACCACCTCGGCCTCCTCCTCTTCAGTCATAAATGTAACATGCCCTCTACGTTTGGTGTGAGTCAGCCCATTTATCCAATAATGTATTGATGAAGGGGGAATAGTATGCTTCTTTGCAGATGCCCGAACAGAATATCCATTGAACTCTATGTCGTCAATTGCAACTAACATTTCTTCTTTTGTCCAACCTCTTATAGCGCTGATCTTTTTAGTCGAAGTTGCACCTTGGACTGTGGTTGACGGTGGCTCTGTGGCTGATGGTGCCACAACATCAGCTTCAGCCACATGCTCATCGTTAACAACATTTCCTGGAGCATTGGTGACATTGACATCACCTGTTCTTTCTTCATCCGATGAGGTGCATCGCAGTTGGGCACCCCTGGTCACTCTTCTGCCACTTCTCCTTGTGCGAGCGACATAACTCACTCTTGCCATGGATGCAACTACCTGTAGGCTGCAAAAGCACCAATTGCAAGCTGTTATTTATAATTGAAAAGAAGGATTGTTTTCATATGATGAATACAGCATCTATGCATAGCAATTGCAGATATATATGTTAATTTCAAATGCTACAGCTTCTATTTTCAGCTACTGCAGATATATATGTTAACTTCAAATGCTACAGCTTCTGTGCTCAACTCCCTATTGCAGATTTGCAGATTTGTTTTCAGCAACCTATTTATTCAAGGTTTTGTAATTTCTAGCAACCTATTTATTTTAATTCCAATTGGTCACTCAGAGATTGATCTATAGTTGATAGTAACCAGGTTATGTATGAACTGGCAAGAGTGATTGAAAAAGTTTCATTCTGTTATAAAAAAATACAATACCAGTAATGAAGGCTTCAGTGATATGAAATGGTTTGAGTTTATTTTTCTGAATCCATCTTATTGATCTATAGTTGATAATAACCAGGTTATGTATGAACTGGCAAGAGTGATTGAAAAAGTTTCATTCTGTTATAAAAAAATACAATACCAGTAATGAAGGCTTCAGTGATATGAAATGGTTTGAGTTTATTTTTCTGAATCCATCTTTTTGAATTTTTTTTTTAAGATTTAGATTACAAATAGAATACAATTGTGATTTGAAATGGTTTAAATTTTTTCTTTAAGTGTTTTTTATCATGAATATTTATAAATTCATCCTATAAGTTGCCTTGGGGGCTCCAGTCTTACTTGAATGCATAACAAACTGTTTGTAGCCAGTTGAAAGTGGGAAGTTACATAATCAAAATTTATGATTCTGTTTGCTCCATGCCATTTGGTTGTAAAAGTACTAAAAGTTAAAACATACATTTGGCAAGATTTGACAATAAGTTTAAAGTAAAGTATCAAAAATATGGCAGAGCTACATTGAAATTACATTGTCTAGAAATGCACTTCCGTTCCAAGAGAAGATAAGGTAGAGTCAACAATAACTTCATTGGTCACAAAACTGAAGTTAATCTACTTAGTGTGCAGTTGCTTCAGTGGGGACTTCCCATTTTCTTGCACCCTATGGCTCCTCTTGTCATTAGGAGCTTAAAAAACATATTCAAATCACATGCTAGGATTACAGAGCTGCGCACCACCTCTTTAAACCTATTTGTTTTGGCCCAAAATTCAGAGTTAAGCATGCGAGGAACTCTCTCAGGTGCACTTGTTTCTATTACTACTTCTTTAATAGCAGCTCATTTAGGCTGTTGTTTTACACAGAATTCTTTGTCGCAGAGTAGTTGGCTTTTATACAGCCTGGCTGTACTTGTTTGATTGGACTTGACCTTAGGCCTCTGAGATGTTTTCAAGGTTTGTGTGCTTTACACCTATGCAGGTGGCTTCACAATTACATTCAGGGTTTAGCAATAAGATGTTATTTTCCTGGCAATTCTTTGGCAGCAAAGTAGTTTTTTGTTTTGAAGTCTGGCTTTGCTTTTGACTGGTCTCATGTAGCCCTAGATATTTTCATTACTTTGAAGATATGTGCCCTTTAAACCCCTACATTTGACTTCATTCACACAATTAGGTTTTGCCTCTTTGGCTAGCTAGTCATCTGCCTGTCTTTTTGTATTTATGTTGAGTGCGAAGGCAAATGGGGAAGTAGGAGACACTAAAATTGTTTGGATAAAGTGACCAAATCCTCTGGACAAACTTTAACAGGTTCTGACGACAAACTAATTTTAGATAGTTTGATCAACCCAACAACTTGAGACTTTATTTTAGATAGTTTGATCAACCCAACAACTTGAGACTTTTATCTGAAAGGTCTAACTTGAGACTATTATCTGAAAGGTCTCTTATAACTTGATTGTTCATGCTGACCTGTCATTTTTAATATAAAATTTGCAGGCATATATTGACCAGTATAACCTTTCCAATTGTTTGATACATCCTAGAATGGAGACTACAAAAATTGTAGTGTACACGCAAGGTGGGTTTTTCTACAAAAATATAGTGTTTTTGGAAACATTTTTCTATAAAATTTGCAGGTATATATTGACCAGTATAACCTTTCCAATTGTTTGATACTCACTCTATGTGATTAGATTGATTAGATGAATACTGGACACCTTGGTAAGAGCTTGTATTACTTGAAGTACTGTAGATATGCTGTTGTAAACAAGATACCTTAGTTCAATGAACCTATAACATTAAATAACATACCTTAGTTCATTAACGTGGATTTAGAAAATTCTGTGTTGCTCTTTCAGTTTGTATCTATGAGTTTGGGACCTGTGTCTAATTTCCACAGAATTGTGATCCAAAACATTTAAGTTGTCTAGTATTATGGATGAATGTCAGAAATAACTGAAATAAAGACTCAGAAATCACTGAAAACTGAGACTCAGAAATGAAAATAAAAGTGTAAGAAAGCTGAAATAAAGACTCAAAAATTAAAATAAAATTGTAAGAAGGATGTAAACTAACCTGAATATACTATGTTCTGTTTTGGGGTGTGTTCCGTCTGGGTTGTCTCCAAGGCTGGGTGTGTTTTGTGCTGGATTGTCTCCAAGGCTGGTGAATAGTTTGAAACTGAAAAATGTAACTTCAACAGTGGTTGAACTTCTTTTATAGTTTTTTGCAGTTGAATTTTGTTGGTGACAATGATGGACATGGATTGCAATGGCTTCATTTTGCATGTGTGATCAGGATTGAATTTGATGTGATCTAATGGCTGAGAATTTGTTTTTGTTGATCCATGTGTTTGATCTGTTTTGATAGGAAATCATTTATTGAATTTATTGGGTGGGTGTCATTTATTGTACACATTGGGTTTAAATGTTGTTATGGGGTGGGTGTCATTTATTGAACACAATGGGTTTAAATGTTGAATAACACAGCAGTTATGGTTGACATACATTTCTTTTTATTATGTGCAGGTATTGATATTTACTTCTCATACACATCATCAGAGCTGATCAGATGGGTTGAAGTGACTGGCTTTTTGTACTTATTGACTTGACCATTTTGGAAGGAGAAATGGTTTTATGAGTTTTCTAGTTTAAATGTTGGGATTTGTAATCTTGATACTTATTAAGCTATTTATGGACAGTTGTGGGTTATTTATGGACACATGTGGGCCTAGTCAATGACTTGGGAAATTTTGAACATAATTTAATATATATTTGAACTTCATGTTATTTTATTCTGTTTAATTATTGGTTGCATATATGTCTATTTTTGGTGGGTTGATGGGACCAGTACTATAACAATTACTGGTCCCTGCACAAGATTAGACAACTCTCCCCTACCAGAGTACTTTGCATTTGGGGCACGTATTTATTCATCATTGTTTCTCCGTTATAAAGAGATATCTTCACGGTACTTGCTATTGTATTTCATCATTTATTACAATAATATTGGATTTAACAGATTACACTTACATTGGCGTTGGCTGATTTAGGGTTTCTGTTGTTTTACAGTGCTATTTGTAAATTTCATTGAACCGTATGGTGTTATTTCTGTACTACTTTCT
Organism: Pinus albicaulis; assembly: GCA_034641835.2. Taxonomy (NCBI): domain Eukaryota; kingdom Viridiplantae; phylum Streptophyta; class Pinopsida; order Pinales; family Pinaceae; genus Pinus; species Pinus albicaulis. The sequence continues at coordinate 64,824,180 of CM076569.1, read as the reverse complement.
AATTGAATGAATGCAAACGTATTTTTCTGTTCTGATGTTAGAAGCTTAGAAGCCGTGCAGTGGCTGAATCAATTTATGGATCTTCCATTTCGTAGAGTAAAAGTTTGAAATATTTTCAACATAATGTTTGGTCTTTCATTTTATTTTATTTATATGAATTGACTGCACATTGTTCAAAATGGTATTTTCGGAATTCAACCTAGCCAAGGTAATTTTGTGGTTTTATTCTAACGTATTTTCCAATTAGTTAGGAAAATTATGGAACTTCTAGCTAGATTTTTATAAAATAATTTTGTGGTTTTAGGAAAATTATGGAAATTCTAGCTAGATTTTTATAAAATTGTACTGAAATTTTTATAAATTTAAATTACAGTTATCAAACTTCAAGATTTTGAGTGTTATAATAATTTTTGATGTAAAAAACTTATTTTCACCATAAAAACACAAACACAATTTAAACACTTTATTTATTGATTTTTTTTTTATCAGATTCCAATCATTTTTAACTGTCCAAACAAATTTACAGCCTTAATAGACTACGCCTAATGTTGTGTTCTTAGTAGACTGCACATTGTCCTGGTATTTTGGGGAATTCTCCTAGGTAGAGGGTTCAATGTCGGAGAGGTTGTGTGTAATTTGTCTAAACTAAGCAATGATTAGAATGGTAGCTTGGCGAAGACAGCGGGCATTTCCTCAGTCATTGACCTCTGTTTTGACTCAGTGGCAGAGGAGATGAAAAAGGCTTCCTCCAAGTAGTTCAATTTTTGCATTTTTCCCGGTGATTTAAGAAATTATAGTTTTAAGAAAATTAAGAGAATTATAGTTTTAAGTTAATGAGATTGTATAATTATTTAATTTTTATCCAAAATGATAAATTATTGTGATTTTATTTAAAATTACATCAATAAAATAAAAATATAAAGTCAAAGAATAAAAAACAAGAAGTCAAATTTTATATAGATTGTGAAAAATAATAAAATAATGTTATTCTTAGTTAGTAAAGTGATTTCAATCAATATAATAATACAAGTCCATCCATATAAATTAAATGGTTGATGAATGTTTATAACACATCTCATGTTTAAATCAAATGTCCCACTGATATAAGTGTTGTCTTTTCCTTCTTACTCACAATTCTCCCTCTCCAAATACCATATTTATGAAATAAATATAAAAGAGATATGGTAAATAAATAAAAATATATCAAATAAGATTAGAAATAAACATCTAATTATATACCAAGCTTATGGGCCAAATGCCATGGTAAATAAGAGAGGTATGGTAAATAAATAAAATATAAATAAACTAGATATATGGTAAATAAATAAAACCTCCTTATATGTATTCCATAATCCTCTTTATATTTACAAACACTAAAAAGAAAGGTTTTATTTAGATGAAGTCTATGAGCCAAATAAGATGGGCCAAATTATTATTAATACCATGCTAAAAAATATTATTAACCTTAATCTAATATTAAAAGATCAATATTAATATATTCTCATATTAATATTATTAAATTTAATAAATTTGGATTAATACAATATTAAATTTGTTATATTATAATATATATTAATATATCATGATATATATTAACTCTAGATATATATGAGAGGGAAGAATAAAGACAGAGTGATAGGGGTAGTCACAAGGAAGAGATGGAGATAAACTAAAGGAGACGGGAGAGAAGGAATGAAGAGAGAGAGAGAGAGAGAGGAGTGAGAGAGGTAGAGAAGGGTAAGAGAGGGAGAGGGAGACACAAATATGGAAGGGGGAGAGAGAGAAGAGAGGGAGGGAGATAGTGAGAGGATTGGAGGGTAGAGAGAGAGAGAGAGAGATGGGGGAAGAGAGAGGGAGGTAAGAGAGGAAGGGATAGAGAGGAGGAGAGAGGGAGGGATAGAGAGATTGAGTTGGAGGGGGGAAGAGGGAGGGAAGAAGAAAGACATAGAGAGTGAGAAGCAGAGAGATGGAGGGAGTGACAAGGGATAGATGGAGAGAGAGCGTGTATGTTTAGGGGTGAGATGCAGAGAAGAGGGGAGAGAAGTAGAGGCAGAGGGATATAGTAACAGAGTTGGAGAGAGAGAGAGGATTGAAGGGTGTTATCGTTATGTAATTTACAAGATTGTGAGAATAAACACAGAGCACAACATCAAAACCACTTTTGAAGTTGGGATCTAGCCCTGCCAACTTCAGAGAGGGATCTATCTGTAAAATTTAACTTTGTTTTTGGTGAATTTTAGGCTAGTTATTACTGTACTTGATTGTTTGTTTGATTTGGATTGTTTGGTTGATTAAATGGCTATAATTCCATTGGGCTATGGAGTCATAAATATCTAACTAGATGTGCATCAATTTTTGAAGGAGTCTCAGAGGGCAAGCTAGGTTGCATTCACTGGATCTTTTAGGATTTTAAGTGAATTATGAAAATAGAAGTGTAGAATTCCATAGAAATTGAAGAGCATTGAAGTATTCTTCAATATGACCTCAGTAGAAAACATGTAAATTGCAAACAACTAGAATAAGGTGTTCTAATTAACATATCCTATTCATCACAATTTCTGTTATACAATTAAGATTTTCATAATCACAGAGAAAGGAAAAACAATGAATAACACAATTACAGAAGAAAAAACATCACCAGTGAATACACCACATGAATCCTGTGAAATTTCCTTGTATTATTGATACTCCCAACAAATTGGAAATCACATTGCTGCAACAGAAAAATATACTCAGTAATCAACCCTTAATAATTCGAACATTGAAGTATTTATAATAATTTACAAAAAGTATTTACATAAACGATGTCTCAACCGACAATGTATTATTAGCGTAATATTGAACAATAAAATCTAATTGTTACAAAATAATAGGCTAGGGGGACAATGATCTGGAATGATGGCATTGTTTTGGAGGAAACAAATGATGAATGGACCTATTTCTGGGTTGCGTTGGCTGATGTGCTAGGTGATGCGCTGGCTAATGCTGATTGTCTCCAAATTACTAACTAATCTTGTAACTCCCAGAGTTTATCCCATCAATATTTGGGATGATCAATTTAATTACCTTTTGGTAAATCTCATCGACTTCGGTGTATTTGGAAAAAGTGGGCTTTACAACAAAGGTATGATTTACTTCATGTTGGATGAAGAAATCATTACTCATTGCTTCTAAAATTGCTTTGTCTATCATACTACCTTTGGTGCTGTCCCTGGAAATTTCCTTCAATTTCTTGACATAGTCTTCATAAGCTATCAACTAATCATTTATCACAAAAAAAGAAGGGGTGTTAAAGGCTCTATTCTAGTAAAGAAACTATTAACTGCTATCTCTAGAATGTGGCACTTTCTTCCAACTAAACAACTAGATTCTTCTTAGTAAGAATCCTCTTCACTTCCAGAATGGTTTACGTCCTATCATGTACTCCCAAACCATCCAATTCATATATGTTTTTGGAGTTCATGAACTTGATGATGTTGGCTGTTGTTGTAGGCATTTCTCTCAGCTCTTGTTTGATGTTTGTTATAACATCAACTGCACTTTTTAGCAATGTAGTGGGAGATGGGGAAGTCGCACCCATACTGGAACGGCAATGGGCACATCTTGGGTGGGATCAAAATCTGGTGACCACTTATTTAAGTATAAACCTTGCGGCCCAATGAAATATGTCCCATTCCTGAAAATAAGACTTCAATCCTCAGCGGATTTGAATACAAACACAAAGAAGCCTTTACCTACTTAGTAAGATTTGATGTCTTCCTTGATTAATGGAATCCAGTTTCTCTTGATCCGATCTTCTATCGATTTGGGGGAAGGCCATAGGCCCTAAAATTGCCCTATGAGGCCTCTATCTGCGAGATTTAGGGCTAATCGGCATGTTTCTTCCTCCGAGAGGGCCACCAAAGGGATGTTGTCCTTTTTTACGAATTTCTGTTGCGATGCAGTTGGAGGGTGTTTGTAGCACGCAACCACCAGCTTCTGGGACGCACACACATCAAGAAGGAGAGGGGGGGGGCTCAAATCCCCGCCATGAGTCATGGCCGCTTCGAAAGGGAGCTAGGTCACGCAGACACAGCGGCAGGCTCACGCAGCGCATGATCCCATTCTATGCTTTAACTCTAAAATTTTATTTTAGAATAATAAAGTTTAAACTGATTTTAAAGTAATGTTCTTAAGTAGCTAGGTTTTGTTTAAACTGATTATAGGATAATGTTGTTAAAATAACCTAATGCCATGGACATTTCCATTTTGGCTGATCTTCTAGGTCTTTCTTTATTAAGTTAACATGCTTGGATTCTCGACCCTAGATTATATGCTTGTTGGTTGTGACAACTCTTCTGTTATGCCAGACATTTCAGTTTTAGCTGATCTTCTTCTGGGCCTTTCTTTATTAATCTTCAGGGTCTTTCTTTATTATATTAACGTGCTTGTTTTCTCGACTCTAAATTATATGCTTGTTGGCTGTGACAACTCTTCCGGTATGCCATTCATTCTTTTTATAGGGTATAAAATGTTGGCACTTTTCAGGATATGTTGGGACTTGAATTTGTATGTCAGGGTAAAAAATTCATTCTTTTTATAGGGTATAAAATGTTGGCACTTTTCAGGATATGTCAGGGTAAAAAATGCTTTGTACTGTTTTATCGTTTAATTTTTAAAATAATCATTCATGCATAACTGGAAAGATACGATGTCCGGTATAAAATGCTTTGTACCCTCTTGTTGCCTTTTGTCACTTGTGTTCCCTATTTTCTCTTTTGTTCTGGTATGTCAGGAAATGAGTCTGGCACTTTAAAATTCCTGTTGCCTTTTGTCACTTTTGTTCTGGTATGTCTCTTGTCACTTTTGTTTTGTTCTGGTATGTCAGGAAATGAGTCTGGCACTTTAAAATTTTCGCATGCCAGGTATCAAATGCTTCCTACTGTTTTATCATAACATGAATGACTCTCTGCACATCGGAAATTTTGAATGTTCATATGCACAGACGGAAAGATACTATAATGCATTATTAAAAGAATTTATGGTCATACAGACCTGGAAAGCTTACAATGGCTTATCACCTTATGTTGGGAAAGGATTTCATGCGAACCAATGCTTCTAGTGCATTACCCTCAAACCGGATAGCATATTTAAACTCATCCCATTGTAAAGTACTCTCCACAAATAGCATCATAACATTCAAAGGGATTCAGAAACAACCCTAAAACAACAGAGAAACGTTAAATCTGCCAAGCCATTGTAATCAGCTAAGTCCAAGATTATCAAACAAAATTTATTAACTCAAATCATATTAAGTAGAAAGGGCCGTGAAGAGATCCCCTTATTCCCTAAATGGATAAACAATGAAGGAAGAAAACCGAAAACCGTGTAGTTGATGCAAAATACTCTGGCAATCGTCCAGAAAAGAATAACCTCCACAAAACCTAGACCTATAATGTTGAATACAAATCAGAAATATATATAAAAGCCACGCCTCCCTGATCTTAAAAAATGGACCAAAGAGCAACCGCAAGAGATCTCAGTAAAATGCAGAGACCAAGAAGGGGATGAATGAGGCCATGATGGCCAAAAATAGAGAGGGAACGAACGCCGTGGAAGCAGCACCTGCCTCCATTGTTGGACTGGGAGCTGCTGCCTTCACCTCTGTAGCTGCTGCTGCTACTTCCGCTCCCACCATTATCATCACAATGGCCAAGAGAGCCGCAGATGCATAATTGCCCGCCCCTGCCATTCTTGCTCACGCTCACAACGGGCCTGTTGCTTCTAATTGATATGTTGAAAAGCCCAAACCTTAACCACTATTCCTGCCGAGCAAATCTGAATCTGAGACTGGGCACCACAAATTCGAAGTGGAAATCCTTGTTTGAGGTTCGAACACTCGACCAGAATGAACTTGAGGTTCGAACACTGAGAAATGTGAGATAACAGAAATTGAGTATCCGGCGTATTAATAATCGTGTGCGCCTGGGAGGACCAACGGACAAATCACGCATTTAAGGAAAAACAATATTAAAATAAGCAAGCTATGTATGTATGAATGATTAAAGGGCGGACAAGGAATAGTTAGGGATGGAGACAGCTCGGTAATGCGTGGCAACTAGCCATGTGTCACCGCTATGTGGACCCACCAACCCGCAACACCTGGCAAACAAATAATTTGGTGGCGAAAGAAGCAGGTAGGGCACGGTCCTCCGCTTCACCTGGCAAACAAATAATTTGGAGGCGAAGGAAGCAGGTAGGGCACGGTCCTCCGCTTCGTAGAAAGTAAACTAAAGTGTCGCTTAAACTTTTTTATTTTTGTTTTTCTATTTTAATTTTGAAATTGATTAAGGAATTATTAAAATTATAAATTTATGTTGATATTTACACCATAAAAGGTTTAGGGGTTTAAAAATAATATTTAATTTTATATTCTAAATTTAAATAACATAACATTATAATATTAATGAAAATATATTATTTAAAAGCCCAAAAGATAAAAGGTTTCAAGTTGATACCATCAACATTGATTAAGGAATTATTAAAATTATAAATTTATGTTGATATTTACACCATAAAAGGTTTAGGGGTTTAAAAATAATATTTAATTTTATATTCTAAATTTAAATAACATAACATTATAATATTAATGAAAATATATTATTTAAAAGCCCAAAAGATAAAAGGTTTCAAGTTGATACCATCAACATAAAATGACTTAGTCGCCTATGAATTGTTGCCCTAATCTAATCTAATCTACGTAAATAGTCTAAATGTGGAGGCCATTCATATAAGTCTTCATAACTCATCACTCTTAAATTAAAGCTTAGTCTAACACAAATAGGTAAGCACACATTTTGATGGCTTACTATGCAAGTGAGCTCCTTGACAAAATTCTCAATTGGTGGTGGCATGGAAAATTTTAATGCTTTATTTTAGGATTATCTTAAATTTAATATTTTGAAATTATTTATTTAAAAACTATATATGTATTTTTGTAAATTTTATTAATTAGAAAATTGAGAATTATATAGCAATTTCAAAATTCACATTAGTCTCTTATAAGGGAGATTGGACCAAAGTAAAAAATGGACTTTTCTTAAGAAAGTGAGAGTTAATTGAACTTAAAAGTTACAAAAATAAATAAGCTACATTTAATATTTACGCTTAAGTGGCAAGTAACAAAATAAATTACAGTTATTTGATCACACACCAAAACCATTATGCATCATGTTGAGGGGTCTTAATCTTTCATCCTTGAAGCCTCCATGTGTTTCTTGCCCTTTGAAGAAATATTCACTGATGTTTCCATTGAAAAGCCTCCCTGTTTCTGAAAGAAAATGCTTCAAAAAGGCCTCCATTTGCCCTATTTCATTCCCACAAAGCCTCCATTCTCACCTCCTTCTTCCCTTTCAAAATTCCTCTAAATTCCCTTCATTAGCCCTCTAAATCATCAAAATTCCCTTTTTAAACCTCATAGTTCCTTTTATTTGGTTTAAAAATTCCCTTTTCTGCCTACTAGAACCCCCCATTTGGCCTTAAAAACACTGATTTTGGCCTAAAAACACCCCTTTTTACATTAAGGACTTAAGCCCCTTTTGGCTTAGCCCTTGGCCCCTTTCTCCGCATATAACCTGGTGCCAGATCCAGGCGCTAATCGCAATCAGAGCCTTCGGTTAACGCCTTTTCCTTTGTTTTTCCAAAAATCTTCCGATGCGATGAGTTTGCTCCGATCGACCGCAGATTCAATCTCTGCCGTCGATCTTTACAGATCCAACGGTCAGCATTTAAACCATCGTTGACTCTTCCCACCTTACCGCCCGCACATCTTACCTTTATCACGCTGTCATCTCCACCGTCAGATCTCCCTACCCATGATCCAATGGCCGAGAAACATATCGTGTTATTTTAGTGTCCGAGCTTCAACGTTTTGAAATCGCGCGATATGGGTGGTTTTGTTTTGCCACATGGCACGCGATGAGTGAAATCGCGTGAATTTCTTGAATACCATTTACCGCTCCCGGCCCCGCGCGAAAACCACCCTGGTTTTCTGCCTTACCACCCTTTCTCCTCCGCATCGAGCTTTCATGTTTAATCCTAGCCGTTGATTGTTTTGATCGAATGGCCTATATCGCATCGCGTTTTTATTCATCTGCCATTCAAATGAATTCTTCATGAAATCTCCACCATTGATCTCTTTTATGATCAAACAGCCCACATTCTATCCTCCCGTGCTCCCAGTCCCACCACAAAAACGCCCTCGTTCCTCTCTTTTTCGCCTTTTACCTTTGTATTTGCTCGGGCGTAAATTTTTCGTGTTTTAATACTAAAGTCATTTATCCGCCTAACCTTCAAAAGGACTTCATCAATGAATCTTCACTGTAGATCATCGTTGATTAATTTAATCCAACTGTCCAAAACCCGCCTCGCACCAAAAATTCATCAGACCATAATTTCACCTTCCGACATATTTTTTCACCATTTTTTCCACTGAATTCACCTTTCTTCCATTACTCTTTCATCCTCCACGAGCCTCCGCAGCAAGCCTCACCCACTCCCACAGGTTTTTTATAATGAGTTTGTTGTATTTTTGCAGGTTTCAGTGGTGTAAAATCATTCTTTCTACACAATAACTGTCATGGTGATACAAGGCGCAGAAAGCCTGTTTCAGGGCCAAATATCCTGGGGAAGATGCCTGAAAAGGCTTTAAACGTGTTTTTCATTGAAGAATCAGTCTAACTAACCCTGAGTGAAATCCCCCAGCGCCTCCATTAAAACCTGTACATTCGCAGAAACAGTCAGCAAAAGCGGCAAAGAGTATCAGTGAGAGAATTAAGGGATTAAAAGCTTATTATTGAAGAATAATGCTATAATCCGATGTTTAAAGGATAGAGACACGGTTCAAAGACCATAAAAAATGATTAAAAGGCCTAATAAGGTTTAAAGCACACGAAACAAGCCATATATGTGATTTAATATCAGCAGGGCTATTTCTCCAAGAAAGGACCAACCGTATGACTTCCTCCATCCTCCATCGAACACCAGAACCATTTATTACACTGACTGAGGCATAAAAAACTGTTAGAACAACAGTTATGGAGTATGGGAGACCTACATATTTTCCATCCACTTTAATTATTTCAGAGGCAAAACAGAGCACCTGCAGTCAGAAAGTACTTCAAAGCACATACCTGAAAGGATTGTCAACCTGACAGAGACTTCTAGACCAGTCTAAAGAGTACAAAACATGTTAATGCAAAGTGGGCATTCAAACACTTCCTCCACTCTATCTTAATGAATCAATTAAGTTTACATCTACTACTCCTCTCCATTCACCTATAAATATTCATTGAAAATACATTGTAAAGGTTGTTGGTTGTTGGGATTCTATTAGTTGTTAGGACGGTTATTGAGGGGAAGGAGCTAAGTAGTTTGTAATATAGTAGCCTAGGAAGAGAAGTCTGGATTGTAAAAGGCCATTGAGCTCAAAGTATGTGACTGGTTTTGCACATCAATTAAAAAAGCAGATTCACAGGATCCTGGTCTATATTATTGGTGATGTATTCTTACTGTAATTGTTGCCTTTCATGTTTTATCATACTGTCCATTATTCTCAGATAAAGAACAACAATAATAGATTAGGATATATTGCTGGAAGTACCCTAAGTCTCACTGTAATCTTTATCTATATGTTTTCTGCTATCTGTGTATCTAAGAGCAAATTCATCATGATTTAACTAGTATAGAAGTTGGCCTGTCCATGCTTACTGATGTATGAATCTAGAGTTGTTTTCTTAGATGTTCTTGTTTGGTTTCAGCTGAAATAATTTGGATACTGGGGATTTAGAATTAGCCTTGTCCACTAGGGTCCTTTTCCAACATCTAGCCTCTCTAAGATCCCTTTGAGCTAGTGTCAAACACATTGAAGGTTAAAAGCCCTTCTATGATCTTAGGCCTTACTCTGTGTTTAATCTTAAATGTTTTCTATCATTCTGAAAGTGGTTATGAGGACTGCTAGATTGTCTTCCTTAAGAGTATGCTGAAAGCAGGTCTGGTTATGAGGACTGCTGGATTGTCTTCCTTAAGAGTATGCCAGTGTTATCTCTGAGAATATACCATATCCTTTATGTATATGACATTATGGCAGGGGTTTTGTGGAGGTTATTATTTTGTCTATGAGATACCAGAGTACTTTGCATTTGGGGCACGTATTTATTCATCATTGTTTCTCCATTATAAAGAGATATCTTCACGGTACTTGCTATTGTATTTCATCATTTTTTACAATAATATTGGATTTAACAGATTACAATTACATTGGCGTTGGCTAATTTAGGGTTTCTGTTGTTTTACAGTGCTATTTGTAAATTTCATTGAACCTTATGGTGTTATTTCTGTACTACTTTCTAATTGAATGAATGCAAACGTATTTTTCTGTTCTGATGTTAGAAGCTTAGAAGCCGTGCAGTGGCTGAATCAATTTATGGATCTTCCATTTCGTAGAGTAAAATTTTGAAATATTTCACATAATGTTTGGTCTTTCATTTTATTTATTTATATGAATTGACTGCACATTGTTCAAAATGGTATTTTCTGAATCTTAAACTTAGCCAAGGTAATTTTGTTTTATTCTAACTGTTTCCAATTAGTTAAAGGAAAATTATGGAACTTCTACTAGATTTTTATAAAATACTTTGTATTTAGAAATTATGGAAATTCTAGCTAGATTTTTATAAAATTGTATCAAATTTTATAAATTTAAATTACAAGTATCAAACTTCAAGATTTTATGTTATAATAATTTTTGATGTAAAAAACTTATTTTCACCATAAAAACACAAACACAATTTAAACACTTTATTTATTGATTTTTTTTTTTACCAGATTCCAATCATTTTTAACTGTCCAAACAAATTTACAGCCTTAATAGACTACGCCTAATGTTGTGTTCTTAGTAGACTGCACATTGTCCTGGTATTTTGGGGAATTCTCCTAGGTAGAGGGTTCAATGTCGGAGAGGTTGTGTGTAATTTGTCTAAACTAAGCAATGATTAGAATGGTAGCTTGGCGAAGACAGCTGGCATTTCCTCAGTCATTGACCTCTGTTTTGACTCAGTGGCAGAGGAGATGAAAAAGGCTTCCTCCAAGTAGTTCAATTTTTGCATTTTTCCCGTTGATTTAAGAAATTATAGTTTTAAGAAAATTAAGAGAATTATAGTTTTAAGTTAATGAGATTGTATAATTATTTAATTTTTATCGAAAATGATAAATTATTGTGATTTTATTTAAAATTACATCAATAAAATAAAAATATAAAGTCAAAGAATAAAAAACAAGAAGTCAAATTTTATATAGATTGTGAAAAATAATAAAATAATGTTATTTTTAGTTAGTAAAGTGATTTTAATTAATATAATAGTACAAGTTCATTCATATAAATTAAATGGTTGATGAATGTTTATAACACATCTCATGTTTAAACCAAATGTCCCACTTATATAAGTGTTGTTTTTTCTTCCTTGCCCAACCAAATGCCCCACTTGTATACGTGTTACCTCTTTCTCTCTACCCAAAATGCTTTAGTATTTTCATTGCGCAGAGAGACGCTCTACAATCCAGTATGGGGTAAATCTCCTCTAAACATGTAGACTTAATATTTAATATTCAACATGGGGTAAATCTCCTCTAAACATAATATTTAATATTCAACATTTTTGGGCCAAATATCATTTTTATGAAATAAATATAAAAGAGATATAAAGAGATATGGTAAACAAATAAAAATATATCAAATAGGATTAGAAATAAACATTTAATTATATACCAAGCCTATGGGCCAAATACCATGGTAAATAGGAGAGGCATGGTAAATAAATAAAATATAAATAAACTAGATGTATAGTAAATAAATAAAACCTCTTTATATTTATTCCATAATCCTCTTTATATTTACAAACACTCAAAAGAGAGTTTTTTTTAGATGAAGTCTATGAGCCAAATACTATGGGCCAAATTATTATTAATACCATGCTAAAAAATATTATTAACCTTAATATTAATATTAAAATATCAACTTAACCTTAATATTAATATTAAAAGTTTTTGTCTGTGTCAACTTTATGATTCAGCTTAGTCTTTTTTCTGTACATTATTTTGAATTATTTACCTACAGTATCAGTCATTGATGGTGACTCTTCTTCCCTTTTCCTTTCCTTTCTTTTTCCCGTGGGACAAGATTTTGTGATGTCGATGTTGATACTAGCTGCTCCTTAGCTTCCTGCAACTTTTTTTCAGCCCATTCTAGCTGGTTCATGTACATTTCTATCTCAAGCCTCTGTGTATGTATGTAGGGAGTAGTTTGATTCTCTACTCTTAGCTTTGAAATGCTTCCCAGAGGGTCATAGGACCAAATGAAGCTCAAGTCGAGATTCATCTCTTTCAATATCTTATCTGCTTCTTCCCCTGCTGACCTGCTATTACAAATAAAGGGCCCAATCTGTGTTTTGATCCTAAATTGGGACTTCTTCTTAGCTGATACAAAGTGAATTTCATCTTCATTTGACATATGTCTAATATACTTGAGAAAAAATCCTCATGGGGAGGAATTTTGGGAGTTTATAGGGAGCAAGCTCACACCCATAGAGTCTTATCTCTGTATAATTTTGGTACAAGTACCAGCCTCCTGTCTTGGCCTGATATGAAAAATGTAGTATCCTTTGTATGTCCTCACCTATTCTAGGTTCAGTTGTACTACTCATAATACTCATGTCTGGATCCACAAATATTTCAATGAATTGTTTGTATGAAAATTACTTCTGTTATTTCATCACCAAAGATGTCCAGAAGATGACTGATTGCTGGTTACCATCTTCATCAAGCTTCTGCATGGAAAATTTGAATCTATCTGCATGATAATTCACAAACATATATACTAAAATCAAAGAGTATTTAAACACTTCTTCAGTCTGAAACTTGATGAATTGATCATGGATGTTGTCTGCCAGGAATTGGTTGAAATTGAAGACGATTGATGGTTTACAATTTGTGGAAAAGATAGAGAGGAAGCCTAAAATGGTTTCATCTGCCCACTGGTCAGAATAATAGCCAAGAAGGTATGAAATGATTGTTATACTCTGTTTTTTCCTGATCAGGGAATATGGAAGAAGGGTAAGGAGGGTTTTTCTTTGGCAATTGAGTATTTCTAGGTAGGAAAATGTCAAAGATCTTAGCTCTTTTGGAAAAAACGAGCTTCTGGTATATTCATTGAGGGCTTCTAGGGAGAAAGGGGTGTTATTTTCCACAAAGGGAGCTTGCATCATCTGGTCAATTGATTGAGCAGTGATGGTGAAAAGGATTTCATCAGTAGGGGTAATAATAACTCTCTGACTAGGGATGTAATATGCTTGACACTTTCAGATAAACTCTGGGGCATTGTATGTGTGAGGGAAGATATAATCAAGAAAATTGGACTCCCAGAGTCCAATATCATCAGATTTGTCAATGTATTTATCTTCTAACCAACAATACATCTCAAACAACTCAAATTCACACTGTGTTTCATTAATTTTGTAATCCCTATCAGCTAGAGGAACATGACCTAAATCTAAGGGAGGGTGGACCAATGGATTGAAAGGTTCCTCTTGGTTTTTATTTTTAGGAGGCATACTGAATCGATTTTGAGGAATTCAAGTGGAATTAGGATGGACAGGTTTACCAGGAATGCGCAGCAGCTCTGTAATTAGTTGAAGGAAACAAGGTAAGCGATGTCTCTTTGGTCGGAGACAAATCAACTGATAAATACTGGCGCACTAGAAATCTGTAGAGCTTAATTAAACGTGTTAATGGATAAAATACCACGAGATTTGATTTGATTGGTAATAGATAGTTGACGTGGTGCAATGGGAGTGGTAGAGGTAAAGGGTAGGGACGAGAATATTTAGGATAAGGGGAACGGTGGGGGGGGTGTACTAGGCGGTTAACGATTTAGGTGGAGTGGGGTCTAAATAACGGAGAGGAGGCCACATGGTAGTGGTTCCGGGAGGGGAGACTGCTTTTTTCGCATCCTCACACTGGTGGTAAAGCTAGGATGGAGAAGGGGGGGAGGGGCGGGGGGGGAGTGGGCGAAGGCTGATGCGGGTCATCGATCAGGGAGTAGGTGAATTGGACAGAGGACAGGTGCAAGTGGTTTAATGTCAGATGATATTATGGGTAGTCGAGTAGCGGTACATTAATTTGGGTCGAAATTTTTGGGATATATTGTAAGATAGATTAAACATGTTACTCATGTGCCCGATACTTGAAACTTAGGATAAAGTGATTTTCTCACTTATTCCTTTATGCGCCAAATACATAGTGAAATGAAACTTTATGATATAAACATTTTGATCCTTTGTCAAAGCCCAAAAAAATTCTACCTACCCTTTAAATTTTGCATTCTTTTGCTAAACTAACATTTTTTATTTCTTCTAGGGGTGCATTTAGACTAGCAAACCCATATTTTTTTAATGAAAAATATATTATACTCTATCACTTATTTCTCCTATTGATTCAGATTAAACAATTGAATCAATTTCATTTTCTACCTAATTATTTATTTATCAAGATTAGATTGTTTGCTGAATCTTTATTCTCTAACCTAATTTACAAAAGTTCAAAATTGTTCAACCATGATTAAGTTGTATGATTTGAAAAAATAGCTAGTCATTGTGGCATTTTTAAACAAGCTGCACACAACCTTATTTATTTGACATAAAGAAAACTATCTATCAGTAGGGGCATTTTAATTTGCAGCACTTTCAATGTTCTTGTCTCTATTTTTTCTTTTGTGGGGTTCTGATTTTATTTTTATTATTTTTCAACTTTTCTTTCTTTTTGTCTTTATTCATTTTTTAGATATACCCTCTTTTCATTTTTATTTTATGTATTTTTTTTGGAAATCATTTGCATATTGAAAATTATTTACAATATAATATTACTAAGACAAAATACTTAATCACCTTGAGAAACTATAAATTATAGGACCCTAACAGAGGGAAAATAAAAAGAGAGAGATAGAGAGAGAGGATTGGAGGGAAAAGAAAGAGAGAGATAGATAGAGAGGGAATTGGAGGGAAAAGAAATAGAGAGAGAAAGAGGATTGGAGGGAAAAGAGAGATAGAGAGAGATGGGAGGTATGGGAGAAAGGGAGAGATGAAAAGGATGAGAGAGAGGACTTGAGAGATAGGAGGAAAGTGATGGGATGGGGGAAGAGAGAGAGACGGGGGAAGAGAGAGGGAGGTAGGAGAGAAAGGGAGAGAGATGAAGGAGGAGAGAGAGGAGGAGAGAGGGAGGGATAGAGAGATGGAGTTGGATGGGGAGAGAGGGAGGGAAGAAGAAAGATATAGAGTGATAAGTGTAGATAGAGAGGGAGTGACAAGAGAGAGATGGAGAGAGAGTTTGTATGTTTGTGGGTGAGATAAAGAAACAAAGAAGGAGAGATGGAGATAGCGGGGTAGAGAAGGAAAGACGAAGGGATATAGTAACAGAGTTGGAGGGTGAAAAGAGAGAGAGGGGTGGGAGAGAAAGGGAGAGAGAGGATGTGAGAGAGTGGAGAGAGGGAGGGAAAGAGAGATGGAGTTGGAGGGGGAGAGAGAGGGAGGTAAGAAGAAATACATAGAGAGAGAAAGGTGGAGAGAGAGAGAGAGAGGGAGTGATAAGGAAGATGGAGAGAGAGTGAGAGAGGACAATAGGAGGAAAGAGAGAGAAATGAGGGAGGAGAGAGAGAGAGAGAGAGAGAGGGGAGGAGGAGGAGGAGGAGAAGGAGGGAGGGATATATATATATATATAGATTGGAGAAAGACTATGTATATTTTGGGGGTGATATAGAGATATATAGGGAGATAGAGAGATTGATGAAAGGTGAAGAGAGGGAAGAAGAGAGAGATAGAGAGAGGGAGGGAGGGACAAAGAGATTGATAGATATGGAGTGAGAGAGCATGTGTGTTTGGGGGGGTGAGATATATAATTAAAGAAGGAGAGTTGGATGGAGATATAGATATAGATGGAGGGGGGAGAGAGGGAAGAATATTTCTTTCACTAGATGCATTGATTTCAACGTAGATGGAAATTTCTAATCCTATTTGATTGTTTGCACTAGATGCATTCATTTTAGTGTATGTATATTTCTAATGATATTTTATTGCTTGCACTAGTTGCATTTATTTCAATGTAGATGATTTCTAATCCTGTTTTATTGCTTGCACTGAATGCACTGATTTTAGTGTAGATGGTGATTTATAATCCTATTTGATTGCTTGCACTAGATGCATTGATTTTAGTGTAGATGTTGATTTCTAATTATATTTGATTTCTTGCATTAGATGCATTGATTTCAGTGTAGATGGTGATTTCTATTCCTATTTGATTGCTTGCACTAGATGCATTGATTTTAGTGTAGATGTTGATTTCTAATGATATTTGATTGCTTTCACTAGATGCATTGATTTTAATGTAGATTATTTCCAATCCTATTTGATTGATTTCACTAATGCATTGATTTTAGTATATATGGTGATTTCTAATTCTATTTGATTACTTGCACTAGATGCATTGATTTTAGTGTAGATGTTGATTTCTAATTATATTTCATTTCTTGCACTAAATGCATTGATTTCAGTGTAGATGATTTCTAATCATATTTGATTGCTTGCACTAAATGCATTGATTTCATTGTAAATGGTGATTTCTAATCCTATTTGATTGCTTGCACTAGATGCATTGATTTTAGTGTAGATGTTGATTTCTAATTATAGTTGATTGCTTGCACTAGATGCATTTATTTGAGTGTAAATGTTGATTTCTAATCCTATTGATTGCTTGCATTAGATGCATTGATTTCAGTGTAGATGTTGATTTCTGATTTGATGTAATTGGATGTATGATGGTACATTAACTTTAAAGTGATTGGATTAACAAGGCGCATTGATTTCAGTGTAAGCACAAAACATTATTAGCAATGTACATTGATTTTTGTGTCATAGTAATTCAACCTATTAATATTAGAGAGCAAGAGAGACAAGGTATGATGTTTACTACAACAACTCGAGCTAAAGATTTAAATGGATTACGATTTCATTTTTCCTTTTCATATAATCAATATGAGAAGATGACAAAACTAACAAGGGTGACAATAAGAATAGTAGAAGAAAATAATTTGAGATTGATCACAATGAAGACTATTTTTAATTGACTGCATTCTTATTATTCACATTTTCTATCACTCAACACTATTACATTGTCACTTTACATTCAAAACTTTTATTTCATCATTTTTCATCATTAAAGTTATTAACAATATTTATCTTCTCCTACCTTCCATATGATATCTCTCAAAGGTGCAACGAACTTGCAGAGGGGTGAAGGGCTCAAAGGGGGAAGGTGGTGATGGCATCATGCTCAAACCCTAACCATGGTGCCGACGCAGTTCAACTTACTTCTGCTTGTGGTTTTAGCCCCGTTTAATACTCATACACTTTTCCATCGAGTTTACCACTGTTGTTTTTTGGTTGGTTTCCATTTTTCTTTGGACATCTTGGTATTTTTATCAGTTGGGCTGGGTGTTTCTCCATGGTTGCAGATTTTTTATTTACGTTTTGTTTTCTCGTGCACCCTGGGCCCGAACACTCTGTCAACACCTTCAACTTTTTGTTAACATCTAACTCTGAGCGCGATTGGGGGTCCATTTGCTGTTTTGTTGATTATTCGACTCTCCCTCGCTGCTTTTTTCACCCTCCTGAGTTTATTGGCCTCACTACTCACCTTCCCTGCTGCCCTCTTTGACACCCTCTAGACGTGCTTTTACCCTCTCCATTTTTCTGTTGGAATGACCCTTATCTATTTGTGTGAATCCTTGTCCGAGCTCGTCTGCAACATGGGTATATATGAAGAGGAGTTGGACTACTCCTCTGACCCATTGGAGGGTGTTCAGATCTTCTCGGAACAGGGTAAGGGTCCGATTAATGACGTGGATGCCATGGATGTGGGTGAGTCAGCGAACCCATCGAACTTGTTGGTGGAACCTCATCAGGTGACTACGGTTTCTAGTGCGGAGCCGATATTAAAATGGTTGGACTTACCGTTATTCTCTATCACGTCGCCATATGTCTTGCGATAATGGGAACATAAAGCACAAGAGTCGTCGAACATCCCTCCGAGTACTAGTGCTGCTCCAGATTTTGGTATCTCGAGGGCTAAAGACCTGGATTTCGCGGACCTAAATATTTGCAGGTAATAATTCACTTTCCCCCAACCATTAGAGGAATTTTGAGGTCTAAAATGGGCCTCCTAGGGAAATTATAAATTAATAGTGGAAATAATAAAATAAGATTTGATTCCATCATCAAATTTTAGAGGGAAAAAATTAAAAAAAAACTATTTTTGAACTCATATTTTCAACTTAACTCCCTATGGGTTTACTCAAATTTCAAGCAGAAACGCTCATTGGATGCAAAATTTAATTACTCATACAATGAGTACCCATGTTGGATACTTTCAATGGACCCTCTTACATGAAAAATGATAAAAACATGGAAAAAATGATTGCAATAACATGTTTTCATGTATTTCTCATTTTTCATATAGAATGGTCCATCGAAAGTATGCAACATGGGTACTCCTTGGATGAGGAAATAAATTTTGCATCCAACGAGTACTCCCACTTGAAATTTGAGTAAATACTTAGGGAGATAAGTTGAAAATATGAGTTGAAAAAGTAGTTTTATTATTTTATTATCTTTTATTATTTTTACCTTTTTAATCCAAAAATGGTGAATCATCCCCCATGGTGGACATCATCATCTTGAATACTATTGGTTCTTATAAAGTTAATTTTGTTTGTACATTTTTCTTAGGAGGCCCATTTTAGACCTCAAAATTCCCCTAATGATTCTGCATAGGCAGGTATATTTCCCCTAGCAGCCTCTGGATGCTTCGCAGGAATTCCCCTTACTGCGCCTAATCCTGATGACCCCATATCATCGGATTTTGATGAACCAGTAGAGACGAGTGGTGCTGCACAAGGCCGGACTCTGTGCTACGGCAAGAAAAAACTTCGTTGTGCCAAGAATCGAAATTGCTGAGATATCAACTTCGGTCAGGGGATCGGTATGACAGACATTGAACACATTTCGCAGATGGTCTTGGTGGGCAGGGTTAGGGTCATGAGTTATCCTTTTGCTAGGCTCAAGGTCTGGACAAAGGAGATTTTTGGCAGCACATTGGAACAATTACCGGGTGTCTTGACCAGGAATCGGGGCTGGTTTTCCCTCATACTCTCACAAC
Source organism: Pinus albicaulis (assembly GCA_034641835.2). Classification (NCBI taxonomy): domain Eukaryota; kingdom Viridiplantae; phylum Streptophyta; class Pinopsida; order Pinales; family Pinaceae; genus Pinus; species Pinus albicaulis. Next base: position 64,804,884 of record CM076569.1, on the reverse strand, counting down.
CAGCGATGGTGGATTGGGTCCTCACCAAGTACTGGCACCTTGAAATGAATTTTGCTCTACTAAAACGATGGACTCCATTATTCGACCTGGATAAGGAGAAATCAGAGGCTGGACCGATCTGGGTCCATCTCCCTGGTCTCCCTTTGCAGTTCTAGAATGAAGACTCTCTTCAGATCATCGGGGAGGATCTTGGCTTATATCTGGATCATGATCGCTCATAGGCTCTATGATGGCTACAACATGTATTTCAACGACATGGTCCGATATCATATGCTTGATTATGAAGGGTTTCCCTTCAAATGTCGTCGATGTCATGAGGTTGGATATCTATACAAAGAATGTCCTCTTATCACTGCTGTTGCCCCACCTAATAAAACTTTGGTTCATATGCCTACTCAAATGTATCATGTGTGTATCACATCTACTCTAAAAGAGTTTCGGCACAGCTCTCACCCTAAGCACGCGGAGGTGCATCGGACATGCCCAGTCACTCGATCACAGTCCCAAAACTGTGCGGTCCTCAACCCCTTGGAGGACTCGACGCTTATTCCAGGTATCTCTCTTGCTCCTCCTCCTTCCTGTTTTTATGTTATGTCTCTTCCCCCCATTTTATCTATGGGTAATGATGTTCATTTCAGTACATGTAAGTTGAATCCCCTCTGTTTTCCTATTGTATTCGCCCCCCCACCCCGACGATCACTCCCACCATTCCACTCACCTCGGTTAAGACCTCCTCCCCTCGCCACCTCACTGGCTCTAATAGTATCTCCTCCGGCCACCACTACTTCCTTCGATAATCCGTCCCCTCGATTGTGCCTTCCTCTCTTGGCCTCGGTATGGACTCCGGAGGCACATCTTCCAGATCTCCGGGTCACCCATCCAATATAACAAAATCCATTAGGAAGGCTAGCATGGAGGTGCCTACTGACATTAGGGGAATTTTGAGATCTAAAATGGGCCTCGTAAGGAAAATTTACAATCAAAATTCACTTTATGAGAACCGATCACATTTTAGGGGATGCCATTATCCCTAATGGTTGAGGTGGCATTGCTTGAGTTAAAGGTACTTATGTTGGTGTCCCGTGTTTTGATAGTTTGGCAAATCAAAAGACAAGGCAACATCAGAACCAATCTTTAGAGTTCCAGGATCTAGTCCTCCTGTTCTCAGAGAGGGTTCTCTCAAATATTTGTTTGCAAATGTTTATCTTGTGTGCTTTGATTATGGATTTTAGACTAGTTATTAAGTGCAGATGTTTTTTTGGTTGGATTGAGTTGATACAGCAGAACATGAAAGGTCTAGGAAAGATAGACAGAAAGAAGAAATATCTGGTTGGTTGGACAATGGAGTCGAAATAAGGTCATGACAAACTCTTGAAGGGATATGGGATATCAAAGGGAAAATCTAACTTGGCCACAGGATCCTTTTTTTTTTGGAATGAAGTGAACATTAATGATTTGGAAAGAGAAGTTTAATTCTCAACTAAGGGAAACTTGAAAGACATAACTCAACAATAAAGAAATATTTGATAGACAGGGCTAACCATAAATTCTACAAACATTCTTTAAGCAAATAATGGCTTTAAGACAACTTTTAAAATGAAATCTAAGATTCAGGGAACTCCCTATTTCCTCAAAGATTTTATTTTAAAGGATTTAGAAAGCATAAAAGATTCACTGATAGTTGCATTCATAGAAGAGGGAACACCTAAATAACATCTATGCTTACATCTATAAAGATCTTCAAAACAATTGTTCATGCAATGGCAAAGGGTAAGATCAAAACCGACCTCTTTGATTAACTTAAAACAATGGTATTTCAAAGGGAGACTTCAATAACAACTTTCAAGTGATAGCAGATAAGCAGGGAGAACCATAAATCATGCTGAAAACAACCTTTCGAGCTATTATAGAAATAAACCAACATGAAGACTAAAGAGAAAGCTTAGAGCCCCTAAAATACTTCAGCAG